>OZ026620.1:13407048-13567048 GCA_964020975.1 Hermodice carunculata
CCGCCTTTAGGCGAATTTAGAACTAACCCTAATATAGAATATTGATAATAAAACATCTAAAGCTCCTTAGATTTTCGAAGGGTATTATTAAGACCTGGGGTCTTACCTACAATTATTTGGGGGTGTAAGACATACGGTTGGTAGCCCAGTATTAAGAGAAATGGGCTTACTATGTCCAAAAAGCACGGAAAAGTTTTATGTGCACTATTATTTTGCTGACGAACTGAACAATAAATATCTAATAAAAATGGTTTTAGATCTGGGGCCACAATTTGGCTCCTGGCTTGTGAACCAAGCATAATGAATGGATGACTTTACTGACTGCATTTTTCACATTGTACACAGCAATTGGTCAGTCAAACAACCTAACAAACCACAACATAATATAGTACAATACAGCCCCGAAGACACAGAGTTACAAGTACAGACCACCAGACATTACACCTAGTACACGGTCAGCTCACAAAAAAACCTCAAAACTATTCCCCTCCCATGATGATAATAATATACCCTGACATCTCGATGTTACAGCGAATTTTCTCTTATTTAAAAACATTCTATAATTTTTTCCGCACTTTTGATCAGTCATGCATCACGTAGTTTCATAGTAAAGTTAAATAATTGACTCTTATTGTACTGCTTTAAATTCTTTAAAAAATTCTTCAATTTTTTTATCATGTCATTGCCAGCGACTCTGAATACGTTGCAATCCAATATAAAATATACTACATGTTCGATAGCATTGCATATCTTGCAGGTCCTGTCATGTAATGGGGTTTTGTTGGGGCGTGTGCTTCCCCCTGTTTCAATGAGTAAATTATGGGCACTTATACGTGACCTGGTGATAGTTTTAGGAATATTCAAATTTGTAACAACGTCCGAATGTAGTTCAAACTTTACTTTTTTTTTGTATAGCACGTAGGGTCTAAGCTGGATTCATTACTATCTTGTTTTGACATAACATTTTCCAATTGGCTTTGCAATTTATCAAATTACTATATTTTTGAGTAACCTGAAAGGCAAGGTGCCCAGTCTGTTTCCATGATTATGCCAACGTTCCTGACTCCAGCCTAAACAATGCATCTTTTAAACTAAAAATCCACACTGATTGATTTCTGTTTGACATTTTGACATCACACAAATATGAGTTTGATAATAAAGAATTACTGTCACTATTAGCTTTCCGATACCAATTTTCACATGCCAAATGCCTCATGCGGATACCTTCCATTCAAATACCAGCGAGAATGAATAGTTAAAGTAGTCTGAGTCAACAGCTTTCCTCGGCACACTTTGCGCGCAAAATTACCTCGTAACATATGATGCAGTTTGATGCATTTTGTCCGATGATTAGCAAACCAACACGTGCAATTATCACATGACATGTCCCATCAGCTATCGCGACATTTGTCTGTAATATGTCTTTGTGTGACGTATCTTAGAGAATGCAATGCTGAGAATTAAACTTCAAAACATACGTTTTGCATTTATGTTTATAATTTTGGTCAACCATAAAGCTTTGTATCTTAAGGTTTTGACCAATGCCCAATGTGCCGCTTTTGGGCAGAGCTTTCGCTATTATATGCTATTTTTGTGCGGCACTGTATGTACATCGTACCTTTGGAGCGTGATATTTAAAAGCCCGTCAATCTACTAGTAAGCTTGTAAAGGCACTTGTATGTTCCATTCAGAGCAGGAATTGAAGTAAAATCTATTGCTTTCGCCCTAAGCGAGTTGGTTGCAACTGACTATTTTTCATAAATCATGAATGTTCTGTTTTCTGCTGTATTCGATATGCGTACATGCCTTAAATTGTCTAGTGTGGAACTTAATTGTTTTTCTAGACTCTGGTCTATTTGATTAATCTGTGGGAACTCGAATCATACTAATATTTTATTTTTCTATTATTTTGTCTGAGTAATGGGGACAATATTGAATGATATTTTTTTAAATTATGTCTGAGACATGTATAATGTACATGTCATTATGCTTTTTTTACGCGAGTTTTGTCCAAAGACTGGTTACTTTTGGTTTTAATATGGGGCATATGAAACTTATGAAAAATGTTTATCAAAATTTCTAAACTGTCTTCCCTAAAGCGATATAAGCGGTATATTGGCACGCGAGGCATGAGCTATGTAGGGCTCTCAGTTGAACAAGGAATGTTCTTTATACGGTTCTGAGTTGAACGAGGAATGATCTATATGCGGCTCTGGGTATACCGAAGAGTGGTCTATATATATTTATTTATTTATTCATTTATGAATATATTTACCCTGGGTAGCCCTTTCAGAGCAAAGCTCTGTTCTTACAAGGGGCCCAGCATACATCAAGATAATAAATACAAATACAAGTAAAACACATTGAACAATATATACAATACTACATAGTAGCAGGGGTACCAAAATGATTTGAAAAGAGCATCCGATTCAGAAATAGAAGCGTTTATATAATACTTTAAAAGTAGGCAGGTCTTCTGCTCTCCTGATAAAATGTGGTATGGCATTCCAGGTGATAGCACCATTGTAAGCGAATGACTTTTTAAAAACGTTGCGATTTACGGTTGGTACTAAAACATTTAATGTAGTGGTACTTCTGGTGTTTTAAATATTTACATCTGACACACGAGTCACTTGATCTGACAGATAATGCGGTGCTAAACCATATATACATTTATACATTAAGACTGCAGTGTGGAAACGCCTGCGTTCACAGAGGGTTTGCCAACCTAGAACTTTTACCAACTCTTCACCTCTGATGTCTCTATAATTAAAATTTCCTGTAACTATCCTGGCTGCCGTATTTTGCAAACTTTGCGCCTTACGTGATCCCTCATAGCCACAAACATCCCAAACCGTATCACAATAGTCCAATAGAGGTTGAATACAGGCTATATAAATGGGTTTTAAAGCCTCCGCAGGTAAGACAGATCTTAATTTACGTAATACAAAGAGCTTGCCGTTCACAACTTTACACAAGTACGAGATATGTTGACTCCACTTAAGGTGATTGTCAACAAAAATACCAGGTACTTAGCCGATTCAACATGTTCAAGTGAAAACCCATCCAAAGTTATTTCAAGATCAGCCTGATTTGTAAAGTTGAACACCAAGAGCGTGTTTGATTTAGGCAGATTAACACAAAGTCTGTTACCAGTCAGCCATGTGAATGCTTCGTTTACTGCGAGCTGTAAATTGGAGTTGACCTCGCTGGTTCGTCTCGCACTAGAATAAATAAGTGTGTCATCGGCGAATAAGTTACATAATCCAGAAAAAACATGTTGCCCGATGTCATTAACATACAATAAAAATAACAAAGGTCCAATATATGGCTTTAAGTGAAACGTAGTTTCCCACAATCACTTCTTAACGCACGTACAGCTTACTACCATTAAACAATATGTCGCCAATATCATTTTAGGTATCCTGAAATTAACCCCGCTCAATTGATGCCTCCGATATAAGGAGTACATTTCCTGATGAATGTATAATATGTCAGACTTCAATGCATATTATACGGATTGGTCCCTTGTACTTCATACTAGGACGCCTAATAGTGCATAAAGCTGGGAAATATATGAACTTTTGTATACTGTATGATAGTTTTTTTCATTTCTTTATAAAGCTTAAGTAAGTTACAATTATAAACATGTTTGCCGGATGGCAACAAACGGACCTCGCTAGGGCCTTTCCCCGCCAAGATCAACATACACACGGTCAGAATATGACCTATCCACCCTCCCAGTTCGAATTTTCTATATCCATACGCTCTTATGACATGTGGATACTTGATCGAATTTGTTTGAGTCTCTCAAAGCTTAAGATACATAATAATCATGGCCGAAGGCCAGCGAGAGAAGCTGTTATTTGTTTCTTACCAATTTTTATTGAATATTATGTATAAAGTGTTTGCATCCATGCTTGAAACACAAATGATGTCTTTCTATGAGGAACAGGAAACGTTTGGTGAACTGCAAGGTGCATATAGACAAGGTCGTAGGTTAGAAGAGTACTACTTTACCTTCAAAGGTCTATGTAGTTTAAGAAAGGACAGAAAAGAAAAAACATGGTGAGCATTTCTTGATATCAGTAAAGCTTTTGATACGGTAAACAGAAATCGGATGATGTGCGAACTGTGGAATAGTGGAATTCAAGGTAAAACATGGCGATTAGTACATAGATTGTACGAGAAGGTGGAAAACAAAGTTATATTTGGTCCTTTTGAAAGTAATTGGTACGAAAGTGTTAATGGTGTGAAACAAGGATGCATTCTATCATCCACGCTATTTTCTATTGTCATGAATGATCTACTCTTTCTGCTTAATGAGCAGAGGTTAGGAATAACCTATCATGATGAACTTATTCCCGCCTTACTTTATGCAGATGACATTGTTCTGATTGCAAATGATGATAAACAACTACAGGAAATGCTTGATATTGCATATAGATTTGCTATAAAATGGGGAATGAAATTTAATGACACAAAATCAAAAGTTCTGGTGATAGGTAAAAAAATGGATATGACAAAGAAATGGTTTTTGGGAACGTTGGCACTTGAAGAATGCACTATGTATTAATATTGAGGTATTATATATGCCCAGTCATTGCAAGACTCTCCACACATAAAGCAACACTTGAAAGGTAAACTTAGTCGCTTAAATGGATATATATGTAGTATTCTCTCATCGCGCGACAATATAAATAGAGTAACGTTTGGTGACAGTCTCTGGAAAAGCCTAATAATGCCTTCACTCTCACATGGCAGTGCAGTATGGTTTAACAATACAAAGGAAAGCACAAGTATTGTAAGATCATTCCAGTACATGGTGGCACGAGCTATTCTACAAGTAAGAGGTACACCTGCAATGTTGGCAAAGATTAGGGGAGTGTGGCTGGCTACCATTGATAACCATCTTGAATAAACAGAGAATAAAATATTATCATCATGTAAAGTATAACATTCCAGCAAACAGACTGTGTAAACGAGTACTTTGTGATTTAGAAACAAATTTTCACTCCGGTCATAAATCTTGCCATACATGTCACAGATAACCACAATCTTGTCCGAGGTTGGATTACATAATGTAAATTGTGCCAACGTTCCTGACTCCAGCCTAAACAATGCATCTTTTAAACTAAAAATCCACACTGATTGATTTCTGTTTGACATTTTGACATCACACAAATATGAGTTTGATAATAAAGAATTACTGTCACTATTAGCTTTCCGATACCAATTTTCACATGCCAAATGCCTCATGCGGATACCTTCCATTCAAATACCAGCGAGAATGAATAGTTAAAGTAGTCTGAGTCAACAGCTTTCCTCGGCACACTTTGCGCGCAAAATTACCTCGTAACATATGATGCAGTTTGATGCATTTTGTCCGATGATTAGCAAACCAACACGTGCAATTATCACATGACATGTCCCATCAGCTATCGCGACATTTGTCTGTAATATGTCTTTGTGTGACGTATCTTAGAGAATGCAATGCTGAGAATTAAACTTCAAAACATACGTTTTGCATTTATGTTTATAATTTTGGTCAACCATAAAGCTTTGTATCTTAAGGTTTTGACCAATGCCCAATGTGCCGCTTTTGGGCAGAGCTTTCGCTATTATATGCTATTTTTGTGCGGCACTGTATGTTCATCGTACCTTTGGAGCGTGATATTTAAAAGCCCGTCAATCTACTAGTAAGCTTGTAAAGGCACTTGTACGTTCCATTCAGAGCAGGAATTGAAGTAAAATCTATTGCTTTCGCCCTAAGTGAGTTGGTTGCAACTGACTATTTTTCATAAATCATGAATGTTCTGTTTCCTGCTGTATTCGATATGCGTACATGCCTTAAATTGTCCAGTGTGGAACTTAATTGTTTTTCTAGACTCTGGTCTATTTGATTAATCTGTGGGAACTCGAATCATACTAATATTTTATTTTTCTATTATTTTGTCTGAGTAATGGTGACTATATTGAATGATATTTTTTTAAATTATGTCTGAGACATGTATAATATACATGTCATTATGCTTTTTTACGCGAGTTTTGTCCAAAGACTGGTTACTTTTGGTTTTAATATGGGGCATATGAAACTTATGAAAAATGTTTATCAAAATTTCTAAACTGTCTTCCCTAAAGCGATATAAGCGGTAATTGCCACGCGAGGCATGAGCTATGTAGGGCTCTCAGTTGAACAAGGAATATTCTTTATACGGTTCTGAGTTGAACGAGGAATGATCTATATGCGGCTCTGGGTATACCGAAGAGTGGTCTATATATATTTATTTATTTATTCATTTATGAATATATTTACCCTGGGTAGCCCTTTCAGAGCAAAGCTCTGTTCTTACAAGGGGCCCAGCATACATCAAGATAATAAATACAAATACAAGTAAAACACATTGAACAATATATACAATACTACATAGTAGCAGGGGTACCAAAATGATTTGAAAAGAGCATCCGATTCAGAAATAGAAGCGTTTATATAATACTTTAAAAGTAGGCAGGTCTTCTGCTCTCCTGATAAAATGTGGTATGGCATTCCAGGTGATAGCACCATTGTAAGCGAATGACTTTTTAAAAACGTTGCGATTTACGGTTGGTACTAAAACATTTAATGTAGTGGTACTTCTTGTGTTTTAAGTATTTACATCTGACACACGAGTCACTTGATCTGACAGATAATGCGGTGCCAAACCATATATACATTTATACATTAAGACTGCAGTGTGAAAACGCCTGCGTTCACAGAGGGTTTGCCAACCTAGAACTTTTACCAACTCTTCACCTCTGATGTCTCTATAATTAAAATTTCCTGTAACTATCTTGGCTGCCGTATTTTGCAAACTTTGCGCCTTACGTGATCCCTCATAGCCACAAACATCCCAAACCGTATCACAATAGTCCAATAGAGGTTGAATACAGGCTATATAAATGGGTTTTAAAGCCTCCGCAGGTAAGACAGATCTTAATTTACGTAATACAAAGAGCTTGCCGTTCACAACTTTACACAAGTACGAGATATGTTGACTCCACTTAAGGTGATTGTCAACAAAAATACCAAGGTACTTAGCCGATTCAACATGTTCAAGTGAAAACCCATCCAAAGTTATTTCAAGATCAGCCTGATTTGTAAAGTTGAACACCAAGAGCGTGTTTGATTTAGGCAGATTAACACAAAGTCTGTTACCAGTCAGCCATGTGAATGCTTCGTTTACTGCGAGCTGTAAATTGGAGTTGACCTCGCTGGTTCGTCTCGCACTAGAATAAATAAGTGTGTCATCGGCGAATAAGTTACATAATCCAGAAAAAACATGTTGCCCGATGTCATTAACATACAATAAAAATAACAAAGGTCCAATATATGGCTCTAAGTGAAACGTAGTTTCCCACAATCACTTCTTAACGCACGTACAGCTTACTACCATTAAACAATATGTCGCCAATATCATTTTAGGTATCCTGAAATTAACCCCGCTCAATTGATGCCTCCGATATAAGGAGTACATTTCCTGATGAATGTATAATATGTCAAACTTCAATGCATATTATACGGATTGGTCCCTTGTACTCCATACTAGGACGCCTAATAGTGCATAAAGCTGGGAAATATATGAACTTTTGTATACTGTATGGTAGTTTTTTTCATTTCTTTTTAAAGCTTAAGTAAGTTACAATTATAAACATGTTTGCCGGATGGCAACAAACGGACCTCGCTAGGGCCTTTCCCCGCCAAGATCAACATACGCACGGTCAGAATATGACCTATCCACCCCCCCCCCCAGTTCGAATTTTCTATATCCATACGCTCTTATGACATGTGGATATATTTGATCTAATTTGTTTGAGTCTCTCAAAGCTTAAGATACATAATAATCACGGCCGAAGGCCAGCGAGAGAAGCTGTTATTTGTTTCTTCACAATTTTTATTGAATATTATGTATAAAGTGTTTGCATCCATGCTTGAAACACAAATGATGTCTTTCTATGAGGAACAGGAAACGTTTGGTGAACTGCAAGGTGCATATAGACAAGGTCGTAGGTTAGAAGAGTACTACTATACCTTCAAAGGTCTATGTAGTTTAAGAAAGGACAGAAAAGAAAAAACATGGTGAGCATTTCTTGATATCAGTAAAGCTTTTGATACGGTAAACAGAAATCGGATGATGTGCGAACTGTGGAATAGTGGAATTCAAGGTAAAACATGGCGATTAGTACATAGATTGTACGAGAAGGTGGAAAACAAAGTTATATTTGGTCCCTTTGAAAGTAATTGGTACGAAAGTGTTAATGGTGTGAAACAAGGATGCATTCTATCATCCACGCTATTTTCTATTGTCATGAATGATCTACTCTTTCTGCTTAATGAGCAGAGGTTAGGAATAACCTATCATGATGAACTTATTCCCGCCTTACTTTATGCAGATGACATTGTTCTGATTGCAAATGATGATAAACAACTACAGGAAATGCTTGATATTGCATATAGATTTGCTATAAAATGGGGAATGAAATTTAATGACACAAAATCAAAAGTTCTGGTGATAGGTAAAAAAATGGATATGACAAAGAAATGGTTTTTGGGAACGTTGGCACTTGAAGAATGCACTATGTATTAATATTGAAGTATTATATATGCCCAGTCATTGCAAGACTCTCCACACATAAATCAACACTTGAACGGTAAACTTAATCGCTTAAATGGATATATATATGTAGTATTCTCTCATCGCGCGACAATATAAATAGAGTAACGTTTGGTGACAGTCTCTGGAAAAGCCTAATAATGCCTTCACTCTCACATGGCAGTGCAGTATGGTTTAACAATACAAAGAAGAGCACAAGTATTGTAAGATCATTCCAGTACACGGTGGCACGAGCTATTCTACAAGTAAGAGGTACACCTGCAATGTTGGCAAAGATTAGGGGAGTGTGGCTGGCTACCACTGATAACCATCTTGAATAAACAGAGAATAAAATATTATCATCATGGAAAGTATAACATTCCAGCAAACAGACTGTGTAAACGTGTACTTTGTGATTTAGAAACAAATTTTCACTCCGGTCATAAATCTTGCCATACATGTCACAGATAACCACAATCTTGTCCGAGGTTGGATTAGATAATCTAAATTGTAGAGACACTGGTGACTGGATCTATCCTTTTTGTAAGTTGTCCTTGCAAAACTACGTATATGACTTTTTTAAAGATATCGACGAAATGTCCTCCTTGTCATAATTATTACAAATTGATTAAGTATTCCACGCATGAGGAGAGATACATTTTCCAGGTAAATGACTTCAAGGGCATCAGACTAAAATTTATGGCTAGAACCGGATGTCTAGGATTGGAAGAAACATTACAGAGATGGAATTTTTCCAACGGAATTTGTAAACTATGTTATCAGGGTGTAGAAGACTTATTTCATTTCACTTTCACATGTGAACACTCCAAAGAATTAAGAATTAAGATTTGGCGAAATTTGGAAAAATGCCTGTTGGAACATGGTTATACCCACGTATGGGAACATTTTACACGCTCTTCCTTAACTACGAATTTACGCTACTGTTTGGAATATCATTCAATTATGACCATGCTGTTAATGATATATTTGAGAGTGCTTGTAAAATTTTCCTAAAAGAAGCATGGCGTTGCCGTATGGTAGCTCTTGAAGGTGCTGGCTGTGACATTGATGTGTAGATTCTTAAAAATTAACTGCGATATATAAGCTAATGTATATATATATATATCTTCAACAGTGCCTGTTCACAATAAAGAAATAGAGTTGTACAGTTCCCTGTAAGGTGCAGATTCCAAGATTTTAAATGAAGCTCCTATATTGAATATACGTTTTATCTATTTTGAAGTGTACTTTAATTTTATACATTATAAACATGACGATGATAAACATTAATTTTCTACATTGTAAACCAAAAGTGCACGATGTATTTGTCCTTACGCTTTCTAGAGTTTTCTCCCAATGAGTGGTTTATCTCTAGTTTTATCACGGGGGACCAAAATTATGATATTGATGATTGTTTACACCGGTTGAAAGGAAACTTTAAATGGGTAAGATACTTGGAAGCATCATGGAATAAACCCCATTCCATCGACGCCCCCGTTGCAAAGGGGTAGTTTTCCTAATAAAATTATCATCATCATCATCATCATCATCATCATCATCATCATCATCATCATCATCATCATCATCATCATCATCATCATCATCATCATCATCATAATTATTATCATTATTATTATTATTATTATTATTATTATTATTATTATTATTATTATTATGTATATAAATATGAGACAAAAAGGTTCAAGATTTCTCCTTTGTTGCATAGGTATAGTGACTGATATTTTATCCGTTGATGAGCTATGAATGAAATATATATGTTAGGAAAGGTTGCTAAAGGAAATTCTTTTTAATAATAAGATTTTTGCGAAAATGTCCGAAATCGTAATAATCCGATAACACAAAAGAGATTGTCGTATTACTAAGTCATTCCAAATTTTGAATAATGGTGCACGGTACCATCAGATTTCATGTTGCGAACCATGGATCCACCACCTTTCAACACGCCAGGTCCGTGCCCCCAGTGCAGAATTCTCGTATCACCAGTCCAGACCTCTGGCGCATTGGTTGTGCAGAATGGCGCGTCATCAATGCTTACCCAATCTTTTTCGATGATTTTATTTCTGTTGAGTGAGTGCATATTGTTCAAGTGAAGCAAAAAGCAAAAATTACAGATATAGCAGACGAAAATGACAACACCGGTCACTTGGCGAGCATTTCAGATGAGAGAGAAAGAGAGAGAGAGAGAGAGAGAGAGAGAGAGAGAGAGAGAGAGAGAGAGAGAGAGAGAGAGAGAGAGAGAGAGAGAGAGAGAGAGAGAGAGAGAGAGAGAATATTGCACAGTGCAAAGTTCCATATGAGAAAACAGTTACGATATTTGAATTCGGTCTCCGCATGCTCCCATGGACCTGTCCACACCAATATACACCTGGGATTTCGGCCTCAGTGTGCATTGACTTCATCCAAAGAGTGCAACTGTTGTAAAGTGTTTAGAAACTCCGGGCCTCTTTCCCAGCTTCCGCTTTATCCACGGTCATTTTATTGTCGCTGTATCTATCTTGTTTCTGACAGAAACTTCGATTTCGTTATAATTTCAATCCATTGATCCCTGTTTTGGACTGAACCTGATTTCGAATTCCTAGAAACATTTCACGTATTTCACTGTATGATTATTTTAGGCTCAAATGTTCCGAAATATGAAAAGGAGCAAATGGCAACAGCCTTGATCCTAACTTTGGACCTTAATTAAAAAGAACAAATACCAAATAAAAGATAAAACTGTCAACACCTGTGTGGTGATGTGGACTTGAAAACTAATCCTTTGAGCTATGTGTATTCCGTTCAGGCGTTGGCTTCACACATACCTTGGGAGGGGTGTGTTTCTGTATCTCTGCACCAGTGGTTGCTCATAGGTGCCTCATGACAACGGTGGTCATTTTAATGTCGGAAACATCATGATGGCCAACATATCTTGAGGCCAAGGTGGCTAGTGCAGGGAGAGGCTGGACCATCGGGCAGAACAGGGTCATACGGGCTCAGTATAGTCCAATGTTTTCGCCACTGATTCATATGTTATGGTAATTTTGTATGTGTATGACAAATATCTATGCGACAGGTTAGGTCTATTTTGATATTGTCACATTCTTGATTGAATCGTCTCTTTCTGTTGTGTCGCCTGTTGCCTTTGCTTAGATTTATTTTATGCAATGGAAATTGGAACACCATTGCTACGATATGCTCATGGTTTCATCAGATACGTCCATATTGTCTTTTCAGGTCTTCAGGAGAAAGTTGTCTTGGATGTAAAAGGTACACGTGTAACTGATTTCTTGGTCTGGCATCTGAAGCCTGGCATGACGCACTTTAAACCTTGGATTGTAGTTAACCGAACAAATGAATCGACAATGGTAAGTGATTTGATACAGGGGAGCGATTACACAACTTGATCCAATTTCGGCTAAACCAAGTAGAATTTTCACAATTACATTTTTATTTAAAACAAGGAATGCTTCTGTGTAAGCGTGTGGTTTGATTTTGTCGTTTTTCTTGCACATGTTATTGTTACCCTTTTCCCAGATGGTGTCGGGGGGAGGATTGTCGTCCTCTGTGCCACAAGTTGTCTGTCTGTCCGTCCATACTGATGGCATTATGCGCATACATCATAAAATATCGATACTGTTTCCCCGATTCTTTGCCACAGATGAACCTCATGATGTACCACATACCTATTGAGATTCGCCGTATTTTTGTCGTGGAGAAGCAACCCCGGACGGATCAAATAACCAAAACTAGATGCCTACGGTCCTCTAAACTTTTAAATCTATGCAAACGTGCGACTTTTTTTTTAAAAAGCCCATTGGGCCTAATACTCTGCTGCCCCCTAAACATATCATTGAAGTGTATTCCCTCCGTGACCTTAAAAATTAATCAAAGTCATCCATACCATGAAGTATCAAATTCCCAGACCGTGCACATTTGTGGCAAATTTGGCATCATTTGCCTTTTTCTGTATAATGACATCGAATTAAATGTCGTTTTCTTCAGTGCTTAATGACCTTGAAAAATAGGTTTATGAAACACAATGATTGTGTCAAAGTGACCCAAAAGTAAGTCAGCAAGTAGAGTCTTCATACAATGTACTCCTTTGCAATTTTAATATAAAGGCTCAACTCTCTTTGTCATTGGTTTCCAAGCTACACCCTGCAAAATCACCTCTTCCAACTTAATAGGTCTGGTCACTTGAAAGTATAAGTGAAGGTAACTGACCTTATTTTACATATTAGCCTTGTGCATGATCTATATATCTTATACATCTGGCATGTCTAATTCAATCCTTTTTTTGAGATTTGGAATTTTATATCTTTAAACACATTATGACTCATCATTTCCGTCAAAGATATGTGGCGCCACTTTTACCACATGCAACTGAGATTTTGACCTACTCCACCATTTTATGAAGATCTGTCAAACATTCAAGATGCGAGAGCGGTCAATATTTTCACAGTTTGAGCAATATAGTACATAGTACTGCAGGTGGGGTCCTCAGTATCGATATAGACCTAGATTTTCATACACTTGATAGGTTCTGACAGTAAAGGGGCTATCTTGAAAACTGTTCACTATATCGCTCCCACAAGCAACAAGCTAACAGATGGACGGACGGAATCTCGGACAAACATGAGTGATGACATGAGCTCTAAAAGATGTAATTTTTTTCCGGACGATTTTATGCCTTCGAAAGTTATTCTATGAATATTAATGTAGCAATCATACTTGGATTGTATTTTCGCTTCATGCATTGTGGGTAACTTCTTACAGTATTGTAAGTATAGTATAATGTTTGTGCTTTGTGGTATAAAGTGCATGAATGTTTTGCAATGTCATATACAAAGCCATGCAGACCGAAGCGGGATAAGTTTATTAAGAAAAGAACACCACTGTGGAATGTGTGGACGTCCTAACTGATAGCCAAAGATGCAAGCCACAGTGCTTTCATGTATAAGTAGAGGGAATCTGATTTAATGAGCTAGGAAATACTCAACTTGAGAATAGCCGCTGTAATAAAGTCTTCTGGTTTCCACTGACAATATCGGACTTGATAGTGTTCAAACGGTACATTAGCTTACGGAATTAGGTTTGTTAAGTTTCTCTTTTGTGTTAAATTTGTATTGAATATTAAATAACATTATCTGGAGAAATATGACATACATGTGGCATATTTGATAATGTTTACCGATTAAAAATTGGTTATTGTGAATAAATGACCTGATAACTGAGGATGTCGCGATGAAATGGACGGAGAAAGAAAGATATAAAATCGACAGGTGTTGCACAAATTCTGTCATTGCTTTTGAACGTAGAGTCTGGAGATTTTGAGTGATACATTCTGGGGCACTGCAGATGGCCGGCCGCCGCGTTTCACGCCTCCATGTGGATCCGGAAATAAAGCATGTAAGAAGCCGCAGCACCCAGTCAGGACTATAAGTAAGATAAGACACATTAAATCTAATAAATACATAAATAAAAAACAAACAAACAAACAAAGGAATAAATATACTGAAATAATAATTAAAAAAGAACAGACAATGTTGAAATACCGTTATACCTTTGTGGCAGCTTATATATGGGTTTGAAATATTTCATACGTTTTGATAGGTTTAGTGTCTTTGTTGTACATTCATTGATACCATGAACATTCAACGTAATACTGGCCTTTCCAATGACACGGAAAGTTATTGACGCGTGCCTCTTTACATAATTCCCCATGGAAGTTTTAAAATATCGTGTCTAAAGAAGTTGTTTATTTTAAAATACATCTGTCGTGGTGAATATGTTACAATTTTTCACATATATGTTTGCTGTGCAATCATATTCTATCTGTAGCAAACAAGTTACATCGCAGAGTCTTTTAAAAACACTTCTGAAGCTATAGTAAATTCTCTCAAATATACATAAAAATTTCAAATGATTAACTTCAGCTTTTTGCAAATGATTGGGCCAATAGATTATACTTTGGTAGTTTATTTGATGTTTTCCGTATCACAGATCCCGCAATGTACATAACGGGGGCCTTTGTGGCATTGGTTGCTGTGGTGTCAGTCGTGCCGCTACTTTATATGTACAGGTGCGTACATTCCTGAAAGTATTTTGTCTATCAAGACATTATTAATTGAAGTATGGGTTTATTAACATTCGGTTAATGAGATGTAGTAACACATGAAGATACGAGTATTAGCATCTTAGAATAGATCTCTTCAAATGGCGCACAGATTTGGATAATATGCGGCCCACACGGTCCGTTCTCAGCACCATGGCAAGGTCAATGACCACATTAAGGGCATGCTATGAATACACACAAAACTGGGAATAAACTCTCAGAATAAATTATAGAATTTGTTATATTTAGAAAGAGTGGAATTTAGGAAGGCAGATGGCAGCAATTGACAATGTTTGTTCATGTGGACGAATTTGTCGATTTGTAAAACAAAAGCTACAAAGGAATTGGTTACTCTGCAAATGAGTAAAAGTGTGGACATAATCCCCTTCAAGTGCGGTTTTCCAGGGTCCTGGAAGGATCAATTGGATAGTGAGCCTATGAGATCATGTTGCCTACCTGTTTGTCTGGCTAGATTCGTAGCAAGAGAGCATGGCCCAATCCTGGCAATATTTATTCCACGAAAAGGAGCCTAAAATAATAAAACCAGAGGTCATTTCTGAAGTGTTTCCTTTTAATTGTTTATGACAGGGAAAATACCAGAAATGCTAATGTTAGACAAGAAAACTGAGTATAACGAATCACACTGAATGAAGCTAAACGTTGAAATTGACCCACAGGAAAATCTAACCAAATAATTCTCTTATCACACTACCAGTTCTGCATATGGATGCCTTTACATAAAGTTTGATTAAAACAGAACCGCAATGAAATGCCTGTGAGATGTAAGGTTGTAGAACACGTTCATTCATTGATGCATTTGGCAAGTTTTACGCCATTAACAAGTCACTTACATGACCATAGTGTTCAAGATACAATGCGGGTTATAGCACGTTTTGGTAGCCACTCATTCAAAACTTGAATCGCTGACAGACATCACGGGCTTTTTAATAACGCGTTTGCAAATTCCGAACCTACTGCAAGGCAGATTTATGCCCTAGCCATAGAAAAAAGTCAGCTTTATAATTTATTTCAGTTTGAAAAAAATATAGTAAAAGCTTTGGATGGAAGCCTCAGATACACAGAACCACAAGGAAAGTTTATGCTTACATGATATAGCTAAACATCAGAGAGGCAGCCGTGCAATATCTGTAAAGTAATTAATGCATGAAAGGGTTGCTGCTTACAAGCACGCATGTTCGTTTAGAGGGCTCCATTAAAAAGAAATTTATCTGTACGCTGAGGTTGTTCATTCAAGAACATGTTGTTACAATAATGTTTGATTTTCAGTTTGTTTGCCTATCGTTTCATTTTCCCTTGTGCTGTCCTTTTTTATTTGGGAGGACAATCGTAAGAACGTTTGGATGAACCAGAATTCTTTGTCTCGTGTGTATTCTCTTCCATCAGTGTACAGTAGGTAGAGCGTGCTGGCCACGTTGAAGTAGAATACTGACACATTTATTGCAGTTATGTTTGTAATGTTGTTCACTGCAACTTCATTTTAAACAGACAACCTTACATCGGCTGTTCATTGTAATGCCGGGGTATTTAAATGACAGAACAATTCGTGGTTCAATATGTAGACAATTTTGCAGCCACATTAACCCTTTCCCCCTTAAACCGACCAAAGCCGTTTGGTGGTCAAATGTCGTCTGCTTCAGCATAATCAACTAATTTCAACAGTAATGGAAAACAATTTTTGATTGAGAATTGTAGAAGAGCCCTATTAAGATCACATGCCCAGGTCAACAACTTTCCTTGGCATGAGTTGGATATATAGTACCCAACTCAGGCCAAGGAAAGGTGTTGACTCAGTGTCAATTCAAGGCGGAAAGGGTCAAATGTGACTAACACTTAAACACAGGATTCTTTCACCAGATCCTTCGGGGAGCCTGTTTGTATCCCGCTATAGTGAGTTTTTGGCATAACTTTACCTTGTGTTCCATGTTAATGAGTTGGGGCAAGTGTCCCTGCACTCCGAAATAGCATTCATCTACCGTTACTATACAATAAACACCAAAGACATAACGGACATAATATTCATCTACCAGCAGTATACGATGAATACCATAGACATAACGTACATAATACCGTTAGTATGCAATAAACACCACAGACAAAACCTATATAATATTCATGTATCATTAGTATATGGTTTGCCAAAGGTCAGCCCTTGCGTCTTTGACCACAAATGTATGGATTTTCGGTATCCAGACCTTACAGCTTACTGCAGTAGTCGAACAACACGAATGAGACGATCGGCAATGGCATGATTTACCTTCCCTTTCCGAGGTTTCATTTGTGCAGGAAGTTTAAACACTTAATATGGCACATCACAGCCTCCAGACACTGCACATCACTTATGTCTGCCTGCGACGTAAATTATGGAAACAATAACACCAAACATTCCTTTCCTGCTTGTAAAACTATCATGTATGACACTTTGTTGATCTTCCCAGAAAAAAGTATGCGCCGAGCAGTCTAGTATTTGGAAACTCTGCTTCCTCATGCTTATTAGAATTTGCTATTTTCTGATTAGTCTTTACTAACCAATGTCTGACGCTGAGCAAAGCCCACCTCCAGTCTCTCTACTTGCCTACCCTGCCACCCAGTGTTAAACTAAGGAAAACAGAATAACACGAAACAAATGAAGGCAATCTAAGATAACATTCGGAGGCATGAGTGTAACGACAAAATTGCATTTATGTGACAACATATAGAGTTGATGGTTGTTATATATCAATATTGTTCTTGGTAAAAGTGAAGCATACAGATATGCTGTGTATCAGTGGGTACAAGACCTGCAATGAAGAAAGCACTTTGTGGTTAGCAAGGAATAACCAAAAATGTTTTTATTATGCCATGGAGTTGTTTGGATTGGACTTTCCTCCAACAACCATGACGTGATTCTGGTTATGAAGGGAAAGCGATTGATATTTATTTAACGTGCCTCATAGCAGGTTAATGTTTAGCATACATCTTATGTTGTTGGACAGGTAGCATACTACTTATTTCTTGATGACCGTTTATATAGGATACGGTCAGATGAAGACTGTATTTGTTCACTACCAGAGCTTTATAAGTTATTCTGTAACAGAAAGATTGACTAGTTCCACACAAGTCTCTGTCAGACACACAGAGGCATGACTAATAAAACACAAGCTCTAGAAATGTTCTGCCGAAAGATGTCCCAAAACAATGAGAAATGAATGTAGACCATATGTTATGGACACCAGAGCCTCAGCATGCTGCAGAGTCAGAGTACGATCCAAGATTCAAGACACTGTTCGAAATCCAAATGTTATTTAAAACATGTTTTAAGCAATAAAATGAGTCAAGAATTAAAACCTACAGACTATTCAACCATAGGAATTGAATGAAATGTAAAAATAAAGTCCAGTTATCCCCACACAGAGGTAAATAAAACACTTTTTGAAATTCCAGATTAGTGGGATTGCAACACAGACAAACGACGGAGCATTTTAAGGATCAGATTTATGCACTGTCGTTCCATCTTTTCACCCCAACCAGCAGAAGCTGTCTGCATCTGACAATTTCGTCCTCTCTTAATGCAGCTCCTTATGGATAAATATGATTCTCATGTAACAAGTACTTACTGTAGTTGTGCTGTTTTTCTTGAGTGATTGGTATGTCTAGGGTAATGTAAAAACACATAAGAGACTGAAATATACTGACCTAGCTGACAGTAACCCAAATATCAATTTCTTCCCCCATGTAAATGCCAAAGGTGGAGAATCTGTTGAGTGTACTGGCAACTGTTTAAAAGCTTACAGGATACTAACCATGCCATATATCAATTTACACTAATACCTAGCGGCGTCTTATAGCATCATACACACCTCTGTTGCATTTATGGTCTGTCTATACTCCTTTATTTAGTTAAGTGGAACTATCACTCTCATTGTAAAACAAATGCTGTGTAAGCCAGAAGTTCCCATTCTCTCTGGGAATAAACTATTAATTACAAATTTGGACTGATCTTGTTCTTCAGGTAAACTCAACGACAAGTTTAAGACTGGGTATTTTGAGAAGTAATAAATATAGTTTAGCTCTGTCTACAGGTGTCGGAGGACATGTTTGAAGGTAGTGGTTGAGGCACGGGCTTACCTCGAGCTCGTTGGGTATCTATAACTGTGACATACATTTCGTTGCTTCAGGATCAAAAAATTCATTGTTGCAAAATTCATTCTATCAGAGTTTGGCATGACTATTATGCAGAGAGCCGACTCATTCCAAAAGGGCTGGTTTCCATTTGAGCGACACATATAACAGAGTCACTACATTTAATGAGTTTTCATCCTCATGGATTATACATAAATTGTGTTTGTCCATCCATTCAGAAGAACAAGGCATTTTTTGCACCAAAGCATATATTGCGTACTCTCCTGCACGATGAATGTGCCTTAGCTAAAATGTCAGACATTGTTGTCGAGGAGTGAAGTGATATTAAACATTCACTTCCCCAGATTTTTTCTCTCTATTTTCAATGCAATTTTGGAATTTATAGATTTGCTTAAAAGTGTTGGTCCTGTTAGCTGGTGATGGACATTCTGTGTCTATCTTTGAAAAGTCCCATATACAGAAGTTGTGTCTATGTAGTGAAGTACTTAGGCTGGTGACTCATGTAAGCATGAGGGATCTGGCATTACCTGCAGGAGCTGTGTTATAGCAGCACTAGTATTAAATAAGACTCTGATGGTAGTGTATGCCCTTGGGAGGTCATTACTTGCAGTACACATTGTTCACACCTAAGTGATGATATGATATTAGGCCCTGGTAGGATGAGCTGGGCTGTGCTGTCAGAAAGTTTTTAAAAGGCACATCATCAGTCTGTAGGCATATTGTGCTGACTATGGATGAATCTTGTAATGCCTGGTATTGCCCTCTACATGTCTTCATGACCACAAAAATGAATTGTTGGGAATACCACTGTTAAATATTCTTCTCAAAATGAAGCACGCTACACAGCTGGTGTAAACTACCCGTTTTGCTCATTTAATTTTCATTCTCAAATAATCATGTAACCGAGGCATGTCACACTTCCAAGCCTCACCAATAGATGATTTGCCTGTCATTTGAGGTAATCGATACATCTTCATGCAAAAGTTGGTGTAGCATATCATAATATGAAACACCTTTGGTCTAGTAACCATGGCGTCTTTTCATTGGTAACACAATGATGGCAGACTCCAAGTTGAGGATGAAGGTATGCCCCAAGACTTGAACAAAGCATGAAACCATAGTGCAACCATCCCTTACTGTAGTATCCACAATGGTCACCAACTGCAACCTATGTGAGGTAAATCACAGTAGCTTTAATTCAAATCGAACTTCAAGCAGTGAAACAAATATTCGAGTTCAGAGCATCCAAATGTCACATCTCATCATTGTGACAAACGGGATGAAACTGTGGCCATTTGAGAAAAGCCCACATACCTTAAACATACTTCTATAGCCAATCACAGGCTTCTATGTTGTCTCACATGGATTAAAGTGAATAAGAACACAATCCCCTTAACCAGCACAGGGCGCTGTCTCCGAATTAATTGCACTAGCAAATCCAGTTGCCATCTTTGCATTTCGTATTTCTTCTGTGTGTAAAACGGGATTTGGGCAAAGTGTTGGTAGCTGGCAGGTGCACAGCCTTTGCTTTCATCTAATCTTAGGTGTTGTCACCAGCGTACCCGGTTCTGAACGTTACAACACTGGGGAGTTACCGGGATTTCTCCCATACCTGATTCTGAAATTACAACGTGAAGTTTAATAACATAGCAATGTTTGGCCTGATCCTGAATACAATGAGGTTGTGAATCTCTTGCCATTGTCATTTTACATCTATCTGAGTTGGCATTATCAAAACCAAAATATTGTTCTGATTATTATTTTTCAAAGGAAGAAACGAAAAGAAGAAGACTTGCAGTTGATGGTTTGGAAGGTTAATTTTGAAGATATAAGTATAAGAAAGGGGATGGCCTTTGGCAGCATGGTGAGTACTTAGAACATTAATCACTAACAATTCTGCAGAAAAACAGGTAGACTGCTCATTTAAATCGTCCGTGCATTTTTCTGTGCATTATGCACGTTCAACAGAGATTTAATATAACATGTGGGCAGAGGCCAATCAAGGTATTTTACACTTTCTCAAAGGTAGTAGCTACCAAGCTGTGGTAGCTACTTAGGCACAAGGATCTTAAAGGAGGCACTTTTGACTTAGTCCTATTACATAATAAGTTATAGGTTAGAGGTTACCTAGTCAAACATAATCAATTATAGGTAAAAGGTTACCTTGTCTAACATAATCAGCAATAGGTAAGAGGTGACCTAGTCGAATTGTAAGGCTCAGTAAATAGCTCTAGGGCACAGAGCCCCCTGGGCAAAGGTTTTTCTAAGCACTGAACGCCAATTAAACTGATTCGGTTCCTTGTCTATTATCATTGAAAATTTTCGATGACAACATGAAATAAAACCAAATATTAGAGCCTGACAAATTATGCATTTTGACACCGAACCCGGTACTCGGTACTTAGTATACAATAATGATCCCAAACCGGGCACCATTCGGGTTCGGTATATGCAATTCAAGCAGGCCATAAATAAACTTACACATATTAAAATGCTCATTTAAAGCCTTATTTAAACAGGGGTTTGTAGCTCTTACCCTTTTGCACTGGGGGCATTACCATTGTTAATGTAATTCAGGCGATTAAGGCAGCCCATGTGACGCACTTAATTGTAAAGTAGGGTTTGTTGCATTGTTTAAAATGCATACAAGTTCGAATTAAAATCAGTGAAGGTCTTATTTAACTTTATTGCCAACAGTGACAATGATAACCGAACCCGAACGTTTAGTGACTGTAAAAGCCGAACCGAACCGGGCTTCAATACTGAAACCCGTTAAGCTTGGGTTCGGTTGTTTGGGTTCGGTCAGGCTCTACCAACTGTAAGAAGAAGGATGAATCAATAAAAATGCATTAAGAAACCCTGAAAAAATCAAAGCACGAGAATATTTAGGACTCAGAATTGACGATATACAGTGACTGGACAATTAAAATCCAGCTTGACCCATCGCAAAGTGAAACATGGTGTTTCTGGCTGGTATTAATATTTCCAAAATGAACTGTAAAAAAGTCTGTCAACATCTATATAGCAAAATTTATGTAAATTGAATCACACATGTTCAATGGGTTGTGCCCTGAAAATGTGGCTTTGTTTATACTTTGGATTTGCCTAGCAATGTCAGTTCATTCACATCGCAAGCATTTTTAGCAACAAGGTCAAGCCCAACTACTCAATCCAAGTGCAGCTATTTTAATTAGTTCATCCACCATTCCAGAAGTGCAAAATTTGCACACAAACATGAAGGAAACGAAGATTATCTGGTATATCCTGACTGCATTAGAATTTAGTTGCAGTATTGAATATGAAGACTACAATAGTAGTAGTGAAGTGCTTATAGCAGGGATGAAAAAACCTGACTGATGGTACATAGGACTGTAGCCCATTAAAAAATACTAAAATATCTGGTTAGTGGGTTAGTGGGTTTTTGGACTTTTTTTTGAAAAAAGTCACATCAGCAAATTTGACAGAACAGTCTGGTGAGTATGAATTTGTTGATAATTGCAACAAGAGGTAATGTGAATATGCTACTGTAGCCCTCTGGACCAATTGATTGGCACCTGAACTGCATATATTTACTCGTGTTTTGTAAGACTGGAATTGGTATTAGGGTCGTATTTCATATTTTGCAATGATATATTTATGTTTGTGTGCCAATGCAGACATATTACTTTTCTTCTTTCTTTCTTTTCTTCTTTCTTTCTTTCTTTCTTTCTGTCTTTCTTTCTTTCTTTCTTTCTTTCTTTTTTCCTTCTTTCTTTCTTTTTTCTTTCTTTCTTTCTTTCTTTCTTACTTTCTTTCTTTCTTTCTTTTTTTCTTTCTTTCTTTCTTTCTTTCTTTCTTTCTTTCTTTCTTTCTTTTCTTTTACAGGCAAATTTGTCCGACACTCCATTTGAAAAGTATTCCTTGTAGGAACTCCAAACCTGGCACAATCATACTTCTATAGATGAGTTCTTGCCTTTTTATAATGGGAGGTCATGCTTTTCAAACTTATGTAAATGAGGGCTGATTAAAGATTTATATCTTCAATATTTTATATATTATAGTAGATGTGGTTCCGAGTGTATAGGAGTTCGATCATAGCAAGGCAAAGGTCATCTCAAATGTCAAGGTCAAAGGTCAATATTTTGGCCAAAATATCATTTTTAAGGTCAAGGTTCACTTCAGGAAGAGGTTATCTCAAGGTCAAAGGTCATTTCAAGGTCAAAGGCCACTTTCGATGGTGGCTTTCTTTTCGCCATAACCTGGTCAATGTTTATCCAATTTTGATCAGAGTGGGCTCAAATTGTAGCTATTGTAACACTGCACATTTTTAAAACTTACATGTGACCTCTAAAGGTCAAAGGTTAATGCTATTTGGACCTTTGAAAGTATCATCTTGCCATATGTTGGTTAATTGTCATCCAATTTGGTTCATGTCGGGCTTAAATTGTGGCTTTCGTAACACTGTGCAATTTACATGTGAACCGTAAAGGTCAAAGGTCAACGTCATTTGGACATGAAATTTTCATCCAGCCATAAGCTTAATGTAATGTGAGGTACCAAAGGATAAAAGTTGTAGCATTTAATATTTACAACTTTTGAAGGCACACAGACAGATTTGCTTTGAAGCAAATCCTCTTTTCTAGTTTATGAATTATTTTGTTTTATTCTGTTTTTGAAAGAGATTCGTTACTCTTTGGAACTGTTGGCAAATTGGTTTAATATTGCATGCAGGATCACTTGGGGTCAGCTAGTTCACACTTGAGCCCCTTGGCAGTACTGTGTTTTTATCTTTTTTACTTTTTAGTGAGATTTTCTATATCGGGACTATTTATTTGATCCCCGCATGACTGAAGAGATTGGGCCACTGGGTGGCACTGTGTTTTTTATTATTTTTTAAAATGAAATTTTTTATTTCAAGGCTATTTGTTATATCTCTAGCATGATTAACAAGAGTTTGTATGAAAGTTTATTAAAATATGGTCTGGCCAAAAGGTAGTGAGACCATTAAGTGTCAATATCATAGTTGCGTCTCAGTCAAAGTCTAAAACCTTCCCAATCCTGAGATGTCTACCAACATGAATATCACCAAACACAGCAGCAATACTTGAATAGCCATCAAGCAATGCATTATTCATTGAGCATCTAAAGAGAATAATTGCCATGTTGACAACGTAGAAATGATGATTCATAGATAAAGAAGTTGACAGCAGCTTTAACAATGGTATAGAAGCTTCACCAAAAGTACAAGTACACAAAAATGCTCCCTCATAAAAAACCTTCAGTTATCAAACAAGCCAGGTCCAAATCCTGAAGTTCAAGGCAGCCATACCAACAACTTTTTGATATTTTTAAACATCAGTCAACAAATATGAAATGCAGTGTGAAGGAAAACATTTCCCTCCTGACCCAAGACAGGTACCAACAACAGTCAGAAATAGCTTAAATCGATTTGATGCTAGCAACTCTCAGCTTTAAGAAATATCTTGCCTCATTCATGCGTTGTAAAATGTCAGTTACAATTATGTGGTTAACATATTTATTACATCATTTATACAACATAACAAATCAACTGTATATCTATATAATAAATCTTCCACTTTCACCCAGAAACTTCAGAAGCGATCGTTTTAATTTCATTTAGTAATATATCCCTATATCGTTTTAATTTCATTTTGGAATATCCCTATTTAACAAGTTTTTGTAAAAAGGAGTAAATGATGGGGGTGCATACTCTAGCAAAGACAATGCAATGAACCTTGACACAAGCACACCGTAATCTGGCCCTTGTGGAATGTTACTATCCACATGGAGGTAATGTACTATGTCAAATTCACAATTATCACGTTTGTCACACAATTTACACTTCAGTTCACTATTATTTTTATACATCATTATGTCTAAAATGAACATAACATGTCATTTTTTGTGTTTTGTTTTAAATCCAAATTATATATTTGGGAAGTATATCCTCCAAAGTGTTTAGTATTGATGCTTAATATGTCATCAATATTTCTAAATGTCCGCTTAACACATTTATCACGAAAATGATCGTATTCAAATAGAGACCAGCCATCCTTCATATCGGTACCAAAATATGTACCTTTATGGCATGTGATCATTCTTTGAAAGTTATTTGTCCAAATGTTTTATATATCAGAGACTTGATACATTCTTTCAAAACAGAAAAAAGAATAGTTGTATATATAGTGGAGAAATCTGAAGGAGAAATCTGTTTAAAAGGTAAACGATTATCATTGTCATTCAACTGCTCCAATAACATCTTTGAATAAGATGAAATCCAAAACTACCGAAAGATGTTTCTATCCGATCACAGCAATTAAACCAAAATTCCTGTACTTTCTTCAAGCCTGTAGATAAGAAAATTGACAATTCTTTAGTAGAGCAAAATTTGGAACGTGTTCTGAATAAGAACATATAAGCATTTTTGTGCAGTTTTGGAAGTAAGTAAATGTTGGGTAAATTGGTATAAAAATTTCAGGCCAAATGAAGATAAAAATTGTTGATGTTTGTATAAAATGACCATAATAAATGTTAGAGCGACGTTAAATGCAAAAAATGCAATGGGGTTCGTTCACTCCTGCAAATTTTAAAACACAGTTATTTTTTAACAACGCAACCCAGAGCCTTGGCAGCTCTAAGTGTCTACAAATGTGGATCCAAGATAGGAGGGCAGGAGATCGCTAACCACTCCTACCCCCCACTTAAAAAGGAGTTGAAAAATAAAAGAGAAAAACAGATTCGAGAAAAATGTTGTGGCTTGTGATTCATTATGACGAAAAAAATAACTTCAAATGCGTACATGACTAATTGAATAAAAGTATACAATTATGGACAGTTCTGAATAAATATATTGTACAGGGTGAAATGTCCTTTTTGTCAAAATCATACGACAGTGGAAAAGCTATGAGCTTAACTGATACTCAGATATATTGTCATGTATGAATATTCTCAAGGTGATAAAACTTGTATCTGTATTTGAATAAACTTCGAGCTTCCAGCGTGTCAGAACAAACACGCGTTTTCATGAAGATATTATGTAGTTAACCTAAAGGTTACTGACAGGAAATGATTTACGTGTGGGCAATTAACCGCAAGGTAGCTGGCAAGAAACGATCTACATATTCGCAATTAACCTAAAAGGTAAGCGGCAGAAAATGATTTAAATATTCGTAACCAAAGGTAACAGACAGGAAATGATTTACATTTGCGCAATTACTGACAGACCCACCCTTTATTTATAGACAAAGGCGTGGGGGAAATTTAAATTTTTCTCCATGCTAGTAAAAACTGTTTATACACATACTTAAAGAATCACAGATACACTACAGGTAAATCAAACTAGCCTTCCATGGTATTGGCGCAACCGCAGCAGAAGCCAAAATATCTCAACATATATTGCCATAAACGTGGTCAAGTTTTCCTCTCATGGTACATAGCACTCAAATCCCATGGTGGGGCAGTGGTGGCAGCCTTCAATTCAAAAAGTTTTTGATGTTAGGTTAAATGCCTTACATTTAATTGTCCTTTATATATTGAACTCGTTAAATGACTTGAGCTGTGTGAGACTTAACACTGGTGTATGTCATTGATTGTACTTAGATTGTTATCTACGATATTATAAACAATGTATCTCCCATTTTAATACAATTCATTTATAAGTATCTGAGTATTTATCTTAGTAACGTGTGAATTGTAACGATTGAATGCCTGTTGTGACTGCTACTAAATACTTTCGATCAAATCATTCAGTATTTCCAATAATTCAAAGCCACTCCCAAAGAAAACAAGTAAGTTAGCGTTGCAAGCTTATGTTTCTGATATCATGATAATGATAATAGAATGCCTTTTGACATTACGCTTCAAATTGAATAACAGATTAAATACTTCCAATCAAATTATTGTAATTCGAAGCCTCTCACAAAAGAATCAAGTTATTCAGCGTCAAAAACCTAAGTACCTCTCATACTATAATTATAACTTACATAGTTTCTGTAACCTCACTTTGTTGAAGCCCCAGGTGCACTAATTCACTCCATTTGGGACTGCTACAAATTCGCCTTGACCCAACAAAACAGGTTAGAAATTGTTCCTTAGCAGTACTGTTTCAAAATGTATTTTGCATTAATAACAGGTTGTATGATCCTACAGCCTAACGCTATCATTAAGCGTTAGAAACGACGTGTAAAAACGTCCGTCATTACATTCGGGGACCACGATGGGCTATCTTACTGTTCATGCCTTAAAGGTTTATCTATTTATTCTTGTGACGCAAATAATTTGAACGGGCTGCGGGGGAGGTAGGGAACAATTGTTGATACTGTGTGCGCTGTACCAGAAGATTACCATGCTTGCACGTGCCCACGTAATGGACTACGCAGCAAAATGAACGTCCAAAGTTCTTCTGTTGTTCTTATGCTCAAGAAAACACCAATTGAAATTGTCTTTTGGGCTGTTGAATGGCATTCATCATCTATTGGCATAATCTTTCTTCAATATTCGGGGTGTCCATAGGATATACACTATTGACCAACAAATTTCCCGAATATTAAGAACCAGTTTGAATTTTTATGTTTAAACCTTTTGGACCATGGTTAATAAAACTTGTGACAATTACTACCACAACCCCCCCCCCCCCCAGCAGACCTTTTCAGGTTACATTTTCCGGCTCAATCATATTGTTTTTTCTTTCTCTTTCTTTAACAGGAGACAATCTATTATACAGTATCTATAGTTACATACGAAAGTTTTACAAGTTAAAAATGTTGTGTGATAACATTGTTCGCTTATTATGTTCAACATCTCAATAGTTCTCAGATGACCTCAACCGACCTACCAAATAGGGTTTTCGTTGGAAAAACCTGCACTTGGACATCAGCGTATGGAAGGAGATGTCTCATCATGTCAACAAATAGAATAATATGTACCGTTGGATGTATGAATGTTTGAAAATGTAAATGTTCTGTCCACGGTATAGATTTGTCTTACTGACGTGAAGGCAGATCTGCTCAACGGAACCGAGAATGCTTCGATGTACTGCTAAGCAGCGACAGCTTCTTTTTCACCTTTATTGGCCTCAATAAAAATTGAGGAAAAGCCTCCTGTAGTATCCCTACATACTTAAATGGTATTTATGTCAACCTCAAATGCTCTAATGAAAAAAACAAAACAAAACAGTAAAATCCTTCCTTTAATATCCCTACATACTTACATGAATCGATTTTGTCACCTTCAAAAGCTCTAATGAAGAAAAAAAATGAGTAAAGGCTTTCCTTCAATATCTTTGTATGCTGGCATGGATCATTTTAAAGACCACTGTTGATTGCAATAGTGAAATCTTGAATTGTCACAATTACCTCGCTCATCAAAAAGGCAATAAAACCTACTTATTGACAAAACACATGCATATAATATATAATGACAAATGATACTTTGTCTCTTGTTTCAGGCAAAAAGTTTAAGGAGCATGAATGAACCAAATGATTTCTTTATAAATCCACCCAATAAGTCACTTGAGGGTCTTTGCGGTATGTCACGACAAGAAGAAAATAGACAACTGTTTGCACAAACTGGTTTATACCACGGTCATTTGGTGCTTGTCAAACGTGTGGAGAAAAGCCATGTCACTTTGGAGAGAATTGATCTGCTTGAACTTAAAGCGGTATGTGTTTATATACATGTCTGTGTGTATGGAGAGCGAAAGATATATATATGGAGAGAGAGAGAGAGAGAGAGAGAGAGAGAGGAGAGAGAGAGAGAGAGAGAGAGAGAGAGAGAGAGAGAGAGAGAGAGAGAGAGAGAGAGAGACTTATAACCAAAAGAGACGCGCAATTGCTCCGTATAAGTACGATTATTTGAGTTCATAAATATAGGAAGTTTTAGTAAAGAAGAGTTCAAGAAAGAACTACTGAGGCGTCCAAATTGTTATTATACACTGATGTACGTATATTGCAGGACGTTTACGTGTTGGTGCTTGTGTAACTCTGCTTTGTGTTTATATCTTTTTTGCAAAATATAGTATAACAATCAAGAGAATAAAACTGCAAATCTCATGTGTTTATAGTAGGGAAATGTGCAAATGTTAAAACCATGGCACAAATAAGTGTCTGATATGTCAACCTGGCTTGTCATAACTTCACAATGTTTGCGGGTGTGTCATCGGATGATTTTTTTTATCCCTCAATGCGAAGATCATATTGCATCCCTTGATTGCATTTTTGATACCATGTTAGGTCATTAAAACTGTGATACCCGTGGAAACTTACTTCTTCTGGAAGACGTCCTGTTTAACAATAGATTTTAAATACACAATATTACAGTACATGATCCTGTACGGAAACAAATAGTACAGAAAAACATGATCCATATTCATTAATTCCAAACCCAACAATGACAGCAAAGAGATTCAAGACTTGCCAAAGCATCAACATTTCTTTTCTAATACCAATGTGAAGAAACAAATTAAACTCCTGACTTGAGACAGGCAGTCACCCATAAAAGGCAACTGGTGGTTTTATACCGGTCCTTAGAGCTCATTTGCAAATCTTGAGCGATGATACATATGGTGCGTGTTCATTGACATGCTCTTGCCTGTCGATCTGTTGAGGGGTTAGTAAATTTGCTTATTGGTAGAATGCGAGCAGATAAAAACAATTCCACGTAAAGCTGTTAAATTTTCGTGTACTGTGTGGCAGATATGGTGTGTTGGGGTATGTAGGTAAAGTTTGATGAAGAAACCAGTTATATTGACAGTTTTTGTTTGGCTTCAGAATGTTATGTTATATATATATATATATATATATATATATATATATATATATATATATATATATATATATATATATATATATATATGAATAATAATAATGATTATGATGATAGCACCAGTAAAAAACAATAGTGGTAGTAGTAGTAATAATAATTTTTGCCACATTCTCATTGCGCTCTTTGTCTCAAAATGTAAAATATTGCTCTAAGGTTTAGACGAGCTTATAATGCAGTGATAGTTGTAATAGTAGTATTTCTTATAGTAGTATAAAAGTAAATTGGTGTATGATGTTTTGTCACCGCAAAATTAAACAATTTTGTGCACCTCTGTTGTAAGATCTAAGTGTAGACGGTAAGTTTGTTCATATTTTTGACAGGAAACCAAACTTATCAGCATCTTATTATTGATCAGGCCACATTTTGGCACTGTTGTGTTTAATAAAATGATAGCAAACATACATTGACAACGTATGGATGGCATATTTTACGCTGTAAATATTTAGAGAGGGGGGTTGCTTTCAACACCAGTGACAGCTGCCACGCCATATTAACTACCAGCCACCGAACCAAAGCTTAATTGCTAATGGTGTTTGTTGGGCTCATATTTCTGCCAGTTGGTTTACACAGCAATATTTCACTGTGTGTAACATCGATATAAAAGAAATGTCCCTTACTGTTTTAATCTGTCACAAATCGCTATAATCTTATAATCTACCTGTGTGTACCAGTCTTATTTGACAACTGCTATAGAAATCATGATAAAGTGCAAATTTGAAAGACACGGACAACATCATAACCATTAAATACAATTCACCTGTCATATACATCAAACCAAATAGCTATTAACCAAATGAGTGCGATTATCCTGGGATATATTTCATAACATCAATTTAGACCAGCAGTTGCAATTAACATCATGGTACATGTTTCCTCTGGTTTATTTGCGTAGCTTCATCCCCATCATAAGATATAATTTTCTCAGCTTGTCTTACATTAATATATCAGCATCTTCCTCGATAACATGTGAAATTACTTGATGATGGAAAGGATCTTTTATTGTATTGCCCTGATTCGGTTTGCCAGAGAATATGTCATTCTTATATTAGACAAGCAATTGACCCATATTGTTGTAGCACAAAGTGGGGCTGTCTCAATACGGGCTCAGCCTAACATGCTACCTATCTCGAGTAGCAGTAACAGAAATTGTAACTAAATGATGCATGGCATGTTGTAGGAGTTGTCGGTTTATAGAGTGCAATAAAGTGGCCCCGTGACTGTTTTTCCTGTTATCATTTGATTAATAACGGTATTTTGTTTTGTTTATGGCACCTAAATTCAACCGTCAAAAGAGGTGGCTTAATGGAAACCACAAACTGTGAGAAATATGAATAAATATAAGCAATCAAAACACTGTCAAGCCAACGTGTCCACAAATAAGCATGATATGGACACCAGAAACTGGTCACACAACGTAAATAAGAACCGGTGACACTTCGAGTTAAGGAAGTTATGGAACTGAACAATTTTTATTGCTTTTTCTGCCAAAAGCTTGCGCAGATTGAAAATACGAGGCCTTTTGTACATCAAGGCTACTTGGATTTTGTTTAAAGTCCCAGAATCCATCGATAAATTAGCAGCTACGATAACAAAACTATGGAATTTAACTTGCATATAGATTTAACCGAATCAAGACCTACTGAAATGATGTAACCATCATGTAGCATTTTCAGTTTTAGTCAGCCTGACGCGGAATTGGAGAATTGCAATACGTTCTACTTTCATGTCTTTGCACACAAGAGAGTAGCGTATGTGTAATCTGTAATTTTTTCACTTTCCTGGTCCCATGTGAATATCAGATGCAATGGTAAATTGGGAATCTCTGCATGCTCCACCTAAACGAACTTAATCAAGCAGATGGAATGAATGGATGGAAAAAATCGGAGTATGCTCTGATGAATTTGAAAGATTATTAGATACCAAGTAGACAACAACAATGTAGTAAATAAAATAAGCAGGGTTATATGTTTATACTGAGGTCTGCACAATGAGAATTTCATTAGGATTTAATTTTAAAGGGTGTGGTAACCCAACATCGATGTAGCTTACAGACTTCAACTTCAGGTAGGGTCTTCTTAGGGCGAGTGCAGTTTGCATGCGTCAAATAATTTTAAAGAGTAAAAAAAACCAGTCTAAAAATCCATTGAATTGTTTTTACATTTCTAGATGTTTCACTTCAATCATGAAAATATCAACTTGTTTATGGGTGCCTGTGTGGATTCTCCAAATATATGTATTCTAACGCAGTACTGTCCAAAGGGAAGTCTTGAGGTTTGTGTCTCCTTTTTGTTCATGTACGGTATCCTAACTGTCAAACGGTAATGCTGAAGTTTTTAGCTGATCATACTTTTCCTCTCAGCATTGACACTGACATATTTATTTTAAAGACTTCCCCATGTATGATGAATGCCTCACAAACAATTTGAAATCAAAACATTTCGAAATTCACCTCATCTTTTACATGTGATTTTATGCATAAACCGATGCATATACTGGTAGCTAAATGGAAAGGCTTTAATGAGAAATTTCAATTTAGAATGGTTATAGTAACTTCAATGAGAAGGACCTTTTTATAGTTTATTAGACAAAGTGTAAAGATGTATGTTCACCCTCTTTCAGGATATTCTTGAAAATGATGACATCCAGCTGGAATGGGTATTTCGATCATCCTTAATCGCTGACTTAGCAAAGGTTCTGTATTACATTTATTAAATAACCACAGGTCATGTTTACTCGTCACATTCTATCCGTCAAGTTGTAAATATATATTTGTTCAATAGACTTACTTCTATGGACAGTATACACAGACGCACAAGGTCACTAGGAGCAAATACAGAACTTAAGCATTCATCAGTATCGTGTATTGTATGATGGTCAGAATGCTATGTCTGTAATTCTACACCAGATGGGTAACATTGTTCGTCTGGAATGGAATGCTGCGACAAGATGATTTGTCCAGCTGTTATACGACAATTTTACGGTGCAATAGTATTTTACTTCTGCAGTTCTGACATTTGATAATTCTTAGTAGTATTGCTGATACATTGTATGTTTTTTATTTCATAGTTTGAACCTTATCATGTCACCTGTTTATTTCCTTACTTGCACTTTGATTATTATTATTATTATTATTATTATTATTATTATTATTATTATTATTATTATTATTATTATTATTATTATTATTATTATTATTATTATTATTTCACGTCTCTTTTCGAAAACAGATCTATTTATTGCCATATAATTATGATAGGCATACCAGCATGATAACTATGATTTATAGCAAAACTGGTCTGCACAGCCCAAGAATCTCATGGTATCTATCATTGCATTTATGATGCAGTTTGTACAACCAATGAAAAGGGTGCATATCCCCTCAGAAATTGATGATATAGGCCTGTGTTCTAGGGTTTGGAGTATATACATGGTTCTATTCTACAATCCCACGGATCATTACGGAGCAGTAACTGTTTGGTGGATTCACGGTGGATACTGAAGATCTCATCATATGGCCTGTATGCTTTCAGAGAAGAACAGGAGGACATATGGGAGTACGAAAAGTATAAAGGAAAGTGAGGTCCATATATAACGATGCTGATGCTGATGATGATGATGATGATGATGATGATGATGATGATGATGATGATGATGATGATGATGACAACGACGATGACGACGAAAAGGAGTAGGAGGACAACGAAGACGACAACGACGATTTAAAGTCTTGATTTGGGGAATATAAAATACAAACATAGCAATACATGTACCCTTCACATAACTACATATGTGAAAAGAGAAAGCATACTCTTTGTACATATATGGTTTGGTAGGCCCCCTGGCATTCATGATCCATGGGGGTGTCTTTACAATGAATTTGGCAACCGATGATAATGCGAAAATATTTACTCCTATTCAGTACACTATCCTTTGCCCTTGGGCTGGTGAAATTCCAAACACAGCCAATGGTGCTGTGGAGTTGTGAAGCGTATATTGCTTTCTGTTATAATTTATTCTAATTATCAAAAAGAGCCTAGAGTAAAACCTATTATTTTGTTTTAAATAGACGCTTCCATGAGCAATTATACAGCCCCCAGTGGCAATTTCGGGACTTTTGGGGACCAATTTTAGGACCCTTATTGACTCTTCTTCATATTAACCCAGGTTACATATCCCAACATGTTTTCTGTATGTTATTTGCTGATGATACAAGCCTCTTTTCTGACAAGAGTATTGATACTCTAAAGCCTAAAGGTATCCGTAAATATGGACAAACTAAATGGTATTTCGGTCACGCAACAAAAAATTTAGCTTAAAATAACTGCGTATTTGACATTGAGTTATAAAACTGATACAGCTAAAGTTTTAGGAGCATGTTTCGGCAAGATTTGAATTAAAAAAACAGCGTATTTTATGTTTCTACAAACATAAGCAAGGTCATCGGCATTTCCACCCACCCCCCCAAAATAATAATAATAATAATAATAATAATAATAATAATAATAATAATAATAATAATAATAATAATAATAATAATAATAATAATAATAATAATAATAATAATAATAATAAGAAAAGCCAAGCTGCTTTCTCTGATTTCGTTACGTTTATACGGCATCGGCTATTACTTATTTTACTGCATTGAATAAATTGTTAAATTAAAAAAGGACATCTTACGGGTCATTACCTTCTCCAATGACAATTCTCATACTGATGCCGTATTCTGTATGTCTGCGTATATATATATGCTAATATCATGCAGATTTAACCCAAGACCAATATCTGCATCCACTTTAGCGACCGTCATGGTGTGCTCATCTATGTAAACAGTGATGACACAGGAGAATTACTCCCAGGGGGCCTACCAACAATGTTTTGTCCAGAGAGTATGCTTTTTCTTGTTTCATAATTAGGTGCAATCGATACAGCAGTCACCCGCGGAGGCAATTCATCTCAACTGACCAATAACCATATACAAACACCAGAGATTAAATCAAACACTGATCATCAACCAAGGGTTTGTCTTGAAATACCGGGTTCAAAGTTAGTCCTGGCCACAAGCAAAGTGGATTATTCATATATATATATATATATATATATATATATATATATATATATATATATATATATATATATATATATATATAGATATATATATATGTATATATATATATATATATATATATATATATATATATGTATATATATATATATATATATATATAGATATAGATATGGATATAGATATAGATATATATGTATATAGATATAGATATATAGATATGTTTTTACAGGTAGTCTAGGAGAAAAAAAAACTACGATGAGACGGAGGAAACCATGACAATTCTCATCAGCTTGTGCTGCCACGTTTTCCAGGGCCATAGCCATGGCATAGGGTCCACCACACACTCTCTGACAGTGGTGGCCTTTGGTCGTGGTTATATATCCAGACGCTCATCGCCTGTGCTTTTTCCTTTTCGACAAAGCCAAAACAAACAAAACACCTTTTCCTCTCACACCATATCCTCACCTATTAGGCTCAGGCATTTGCCCTGGGAGCCCCAATGGGAGCCCTTATAGGGGTTACCACCATTCTGTTAACCTCCATCCTTCCTCTGGAATTCTAATTTACCCTGTTGCTGTCTGCCTCCACCATTTCATCTCTTTTCTCCCAGCATCCTACCAGATAGTCTTGCACACTTTTAATACGTATCCTGACTCCAAGAGAGCCACCCATGAAACCTTAAACACATGATACACGTTCCTCTTTCTATAAACACTAACCTCTTTTAAACCCTAGCAGTCATAATGTTCCCCTTGCCATTTTCTTAAAATAATCTTCCCTTAGCCCTCTGTATGCAGCACACTGCAACAGTCACTGCTCCACTGTCTCATTTGCCCCATTTTCTATATACATTGCATTTTCCATTACTGCCTGTTGCCAACTTATGTTTCTTCTTTTCGAAATTGGGTACTCCTGTCCTACTTTGAAAAAGAAATCCTCCATCCCAAGACACACTTTTCTTTGGCTGAACTTATACCTTGTACTATATGATATACTCTTTTCCAGTCCACCATCCTATGACAGTCGTACCTATATACATTTTCCTGTCGTCAATCTCATCTTATCCTTTCAATATATATCTCTTTTCTAACTTATCTATGTCTGTGACCTATCTTGTTTGTTCATTTTTACCCTACTTTGTACCATATAACCTTGAAAACCCATGGGATATGGCCTATGTGATATTGTTGACAATATCCAATGGGTCGCTCTCCTTTTTACCATATTTGTAAAATCAGAGATATGGTTTTCCAAATATGGAAGGAATCAATTCCATATTTGGTATATCCAAACTGGCCTTATTAGCTTGCCGTAAATCACGTCCGAAAACCTGATGGTATAAGCCCAGCCAAAGGGTAAGAATAAACCTGATTCTGTGATGCATACTCGGGCCAAAAATGCAAGACTGGTGATCGGCAGAAAAAAACAACACTTTGTAAGACGCACGATGTGCATTCGACTTTTACATGCAAGTGTCCCTCCCACCTTTATTCAATAGCTGAGTGGGCACAAAAATGCACAGTTCGTTAAAAATTATGCAACAGCAGGGCGAAATCAACAGCCCGCCATGTGCAGCCGTCTCCAGGGAAATTATTCTTCTTTTCAGAGACCTCTAACATTTGTCCAAAACCCTCTCCAGACTCTGTCATAATCATTTGTCCACGTTGGCGTGGTAGGGAGCCATCATCCCGTTCGTTCTGGCAATGCTGGCAATGCTGCCGTCAGTGATGGGGCCAATCTGACGGCCTACAGTCAGTTGAGCTCCATGGGTGCATACTTTGGAATGTTTGCTGGTGCAACATTCCAAGTCAATGTGACCTTCCAATTCTCTTCTCCCCCAAATTAATTCCATATTGAAATAATAAAAAAGTGTCTTTTTGTTGAGATTATTGTCTGAAGCAACGGCTGTTCAAAAAAAATCCGCAATTAGGCCTGTGGTCGACCGCTTTTCTTTGTTGTTTAAATTTTATATTCATACGCGTGGCATGACTGTGTCAAAGTCCCATGTAATGTGGTGAAATAAAATGTTACAAGTGATGTAAATGGTCTTTTTTCTTTCTTAATTGATCGTACGGGATAAATACAATATAACCCTCGTCGTTTATCTGTCTAAACCGAATTCATCTCGTTGTTTGCCTGCCTGCACACCTGATCGGCCGCGTGCTTCGCACTTGGGTGATCAGGCGCACAGGCAGACAAGCAACTCGGGGGATTCGGTTTGACAGATTAACAACTCAGGTAATTTTGCCTATTAACTAACTCATTGCAAACTTTCCTGCACCACCTGTCTTCACTTACTACTGGTAGATACCCCCAGTACTTTTACTTTGTTTACAAATGTCTGTCATTTTATTCCATCCTTACCCTCCTATGACTGCTTTTGTTGCTGTATATGGTGGTTCAACCAATATCTATTTCACAATCTCATTCTCTGCTGTCTTTATTCGCTGTGTGTCTCCTTTACTAAATGAAATCACATCTAAGCCATTCATCATTCCTAGTATTGCAACTCTATCCAATATCCCCTTACTGTATACACTCTGTTGAAACTGTTCAGTGCCACACCTTTCATCATTCCCCATGTAAGATTCACTTTCTGTTTTAACGTCTCCACCTGATACCTGAAAATGCCTTTACCTGCTGCTTTTATCTTAATGCCTATGTGCTCATACTCATTGACCTCCTCAGTTTCGATCAATTGTTCTCTACCTGCTGGATTGTTTGAACTGCTGAATTCTAACCTCCATTGATTCCCATACTCCCCTGCAATATTCAGTATATCTTGTAGTGTGTTCTGAGATTTTGCCATGGGTGTAATGCCATCTGCAATAAATTAACCTATGATTTTTAAATCGCCTATTCACTTGTCACACTCCATTAACTAATCTGCCAAATCCTTGATATACAGGGCAAACAAAATAAAGGACAGCACACATCCCTTCTTAGACCTATGTCCAGACGTGCATTCTCTACTCCTGCCTTTCCAAATGACAGTGTGCAGTCTCCATCTTCATACAATGCTTTCAGAATTTCTAAATAAGCACCAAATCGTAGTCCACGTAGTCTTTCCCATTGGGCATCTATCCATACCATAACATAAGCTTTCCTCACATCAAAGAAACCCATGAAAATTTTCTTCTGCTTTTGCCTTGCCATTTCCAACAGCCGCTTGAAGATATGGTCACCTAACTTTCCACTTGGTCTGAATCCATGCTGAATTGCCCCGAGAAGAAGGGAGCCTTTCAAATATTCTATTTAACATAGTGTCCGGTATATTATTCTACTGCATATTTTGCCCACATTGGACGAAGTGGCGATGCCTCTACACTGGTCCAATTGGCCTCCAGGGCCCTTCTTTGGTTTGGATGAAAGTACCTTTGGTACTTGTTTTTTCTCAATACTCCCATTTTCAAGCAGCTGTAAACTATCTTTAATACCCTCTGGCCCTCTGTTTATAAACTCCATCAAGATATCATCTGGTCCTGGAGCTCTGTGTAATTGCATCTGCTCAGCAGCTATTTTAACCTACAGTACTTCTCCAGATTCTATTGATACTGTGTGCGCTCTGCGTGACACCTTGACACTGTTCCCTGACACCACTGTGAATTATTGACTTTTTCCAATGCTCCCGCGATGGTCATGTATTTCTTTCTTGTTTACCTTTGCGTGTGATTCCTGTGCTTAATTTTGTTTTCACCGATTAGCCTGTTTCCAAAAGACGGTTAACCCATTTCCCCCACGCTCCATTATTTCCCTTGTAATTTTTTCACTTTTACGGCTTTCATCATATATCGTCTCTTAGCTTCTTCTATATTACATTTGCGGCAACTGATATTCCTGGATAGTCTCCGTTCTCTATTTTTGTCTCCTTTCTTAGTATAGCTCTTTTCAACTCTGGGCCCATTCTATACCGTAGATTGTCCACCAGGACCTTCTATCTACCTATCCTTACCTGTTCTACCGTGATAAGCATTCTGATCAAGTCCCCATTCGTTTTTTTGTACTTCTCCGTGTTCTCTGTGATTCTCCCATCTATTTTTCAGTTCTGTGATTCAAATTTTAGACTTTTTGGTTTCGTGTCCAGTCTGTTTCTCCTTTTATATTTCACACCAATTGAGTCCATCCTCCTGTTTCTTGTTTGACACTGCACGCTAATCGAGAGTATCATCCAGCCAAGGTCACGGTTTGTATGCAATCTACCTTCCTCATCTATTTCGCATCTTTGTGTCATTTGAAATAATGTAGTCTCCAATAAAATATAGTTACGTGCCCGGTTTTCGACCATGCCCAGTTTTCGACCAATTCCGAAATATCGCGATATTTTCTTCATGGCGTCTGCTCTATATCGCCGCTTGTACATTTGAATTTGTGAGTTGTTTCTTCTTCCAATGGACATTAACTCCTGGTATTATATTTTGATGCATATATGAAGATTTACTTTGAGACAAAACTGTGATAGCGAAACAAAAGCTTAAGTGGTCGAAAACTGGGCACCCCATCCTATAATCGATTATTTTCCACCTTTCACCATATGGTCTTTGTTCACTTTCCTTTGCATTGTACATTCCCATCAACTGTCCTCATAGCAAATTCCCTTGTGAAATTTATTAACCTTGTTCCATGTCCATTGATTTCGTTATCCCCTCTCTCAGTTCTAATCACTCCATTTCCTATATGCCCATCAAAATCCCCAGCTTTCATAATCTGGTAGTTCTGCTGCTGAATATTACTAATCATCATTTTCATCCCATCATATATGTGGTCATTTCATTCATTGGGTAACCCCTCTTGACCCCCCATACACTACATTTACTACTAACTTGTTGCCAGGTGTCTCTATTCCCATCCACTGTATCTCGTTTTTCACCTCCTGTCCTCTTACCATAAATCTTTATTTATTTATTTGTTTATTTTTTATAGCAAAATTGGATTACATTGAAGGCTAGTGATGGGCAGTATAGTTTACACCAGCTTGATCCTTTTACATTGAAGGCTTGTGATGGACAGTATAGTTTACACCAGCTTGATCCTTTTACATTGAAGGCTTGTGATGGACAGTATAGTTTACACCAGCTTGATCCTTTTACCAGAATGTCGATAAGACATTTTTTGTACATTCCTTGTGGCACGATGTTTCTTGTATTGGAATTTACGTTGATCAGTAGATCAACATTCTCTGTATGCTGACGGGAGCTCTTAACTTCATTATATCCATGTATCATTGCACACATCTACTCAGCTATGGTACAATTGGTATTTTTCTGTGCAATGTCACTATGTCCCTCGCTCGATCGGCCATGAGAATGGTTTAACACAAGGACCTGGGACGATAACTCCTTACTACCATTGTCGTCCTTTCGTCTGGAGTCATTCTTTAGACATGTCTGTTGCATGCTGTTCTTTTGGGATTGCAAATATGGATTCCGACAGATTGAGTTCTTAGAACTTTAATTACCAGCAAACAACCTCATGTTTGACAGTCTGAATTCTTGCATATGCATGATCATGGACATGGTGTATGTTTGCATGTCAATCATTCTGAGTAGACAGTTCATCTGTAAGCTTTGTGGACAGACCTTTGAAGTGGGCACACTTTTTCTGTACCCCTTTGCTGTCATATGCCGGTGCCAACATTTGCTTTGCTTTGTCTTGTTCGTTTATTTAGGTGTGCAAAACTTGATCTGATAGAAGCGTAAACCTCATGATAGAAGCACACAGCCACCTAAGTTACCAGAAGGTACATTAACTCTTGAAGTGCTAGATTGCACGCCGAGAAAAGCTGTTGATCTTGGGTATTCTATCTGGAACTATAGGCATACTGGGTTTTGAATGAAAGGTCTTTTACGAAGAGTACGAATCTGGGATCCTTGTGATAATTTCGACTTGTTGGAATTCTGAAGGTCGACTTCAGAAGTGATTGGCACTGAAAAAGTTAAATTTGTAGCGATTCCGTGCTCTTTTTCACTTGTTGCATTGCATTTCCATGCCCAGTCTTACTCAGTGTATATACGAAAGGAAATATATCTAGGAAAATAGTTCCTTGTTCAATCAACTATATTATTTTATTTTGGTAAATGTGAAATATGAATGTAGCGAAAATGTTTTCAAAATACTTATTAGCCTTGTTCGCAGCTTTCAACGGTGTACTCTGATATATTCCATTAATATTGTGATCAATAACCAACTGACACCGTCGAATTCCTATTTTGTATACAGGATTACTGTGGCAAGCACCAGAACTACTAAGGATGAATAAACTACCACGCTATGGGTCACAGAAAGGAGACATATTCAGTTTTGCACTGGTAATACAGGAAATCTTATGCCGCAGTTTGCCATTTTGTACCGAAAATTTGACCCCCAAAGGTATAAACTTCTCAATGTACATATTAGCTTTCTAGGAATGTTTTAACTTTCACCATCGAATGTGCGAACATTTAACTTTAAATATTGCGTTAACATAACTATATTTTAGGGTTGCAAAAAGTTAATAATAATAATAATAATAATGATAATAATAATAATAATAATAATAATAATAATAATAATAATAATAATAATTATTATTATTATTATTATTATTATTATTATTATTATATTATAAATTGTGTCATCAAATATCAAGCCAGACGCTGACTTCTAGATTTTGTTTTCACGTAAAAACAGTGTCGCGCCCAGAATATATTTGCAGCACATTCCTCCCAGATAGAGAGAAGCGCAATAAAAGAATGTGTGAGTTTTGCGTGGCTCATCCCAGTAGCTGGTAATTTCAAATGTCGTCTGTATGCAGCATTTTGAAGAAATCTTAGAGCTATCACTGTTATGGCAATGGACAAGAACCTACCATATTGTTGTGATGATGAAAGATAAACGTGTTTACATGGATAAAATTCACACACACGCTCTATAGACGTAACGTATCAAACGCAACTTTACGGAACTGTAAATTGGCATGTCATGTATTCTTCAAGAAACTATGTTCTCGTTTTTACAAAGCCTTTGCAAATTTTGAAGACTTTTCATAACGAGAAATTTATATGGTGACAAAGTTTCATATTTTTACATGTTGAAATACATGCTTGTAATCAACAGTGGTCTTGAGGTATAAAACGATTTAACAAAATAGCGCTGAAATGACAGCACCTTCACAGAAGCTAACTAAAGTACGTTGTAGTAAGAGTTGAAAAGGAAACAGCAACTCTGAACAACTAGGAACCATAACTGTGGAGTTGATATGCATTTTCATATTTTGATGCAAATAAAACAGAATCGCATTTTGGCAAATATTTTATAAAGCTTTCTCATATTTTTAACATGTTAAAGTGATGTGCTACCGTCGGCACGCACAACGTGACTGTCCGTTGGATTTGAATTTAAATAACGTGAGAGTCTGTGTAAAATTTAGCGCATTTCAATATTTGTTTCATAAATGGATGTGCACACGTTTACGTATCATTTTGTGACCCTAAATTACAACGGTTACCAGGGTGTGTGTTTGATTGTTCAGGTGGGACATTTCAAACATAGATGACACAGGCATGCGGTTGTGCAGCTATGATATGTAAACTGAAATAAATATCTGTATTTCCAACAGAGGTTTTTATTACATATATGATTGTTCACTACCAGACGTTTGTTTTACAGCCACATGTGTACTTTAAGTATGAATACATGTATCTATCTGTGATTACCTCATACCGCACAAGCCAATCTGAGTGGTCTCTGAACCCAAAATACACCGGATATTTACAAAACATTACGGACGCAAAACAAAATATTCCAAAAACAATCCATGGATAATATGAACATGTGTGGCACGAATTATAAAAATAAGCCGTCTACATTATGAGATATAGTCTGTGCAACAGTGAATACATGTTTATTTGTTTGAAAATCAATTTCATGGCTTCCCTTAAGCGTGTCATTTACAACATAATTTAAATTGATATATGCCAAATTTAAGGCATCAGTTTCTACAAGTATGAAATTGCTGCGGAATTCAGAGGAAAAGACAAGACAGTATCATTACATCCAAATCACTGCCTGACACAGGTGTAACTTGCTGATTCTTAATTTTTTTATGGTGCAATGGTTTCATAATAATGAGGAATAGACTGAATCGTTGCGTACCTGTCATCTTGATTTACACCCACCTAATGTATATATACAGCCAGTTATGCCTCTGCATCCATGACCTGAATTTGCTGCACAAATAACAATATCGACATTCTCCTACGCAATTAACTTGACATAAAGCAGCATTTGTCAGAAGCCTATACTCTTATTCATTTAACTTTCATCTGTATTTGTTTGTGATTGGGCTAATTTATGTGTAAGATTATGTATGCGTGATAGCGTAAGTTGGCCAGAAAATATTGTTTGTCTCAGTATCATTGGGCCACGTTATATTCTCTTTGCCGTAGTACTGTGTTGTGAGGGGGAGAGCCGCCTTCGCAAAACGTAATTAGTTTTTGAATTTGTCGTGAACTGTGAATCTAAACAGATATTTAATGAACCGTAAGAGGCTGATTACTCGCGAAACGTGATTGAACATTTCAATAATTCATAAAGCCTGAATAAACATTTGAGTAAACAGTTACCTCTGAAATCAAAATTTTGTTCCGAAATTGTGAAGACCTGTAAAACGATCATTTTCAATCTAAATTGTGAAAGCACAAAATTTTTCATGATTTGTGAACTAGACCCCCTTCGCCCTTTATCATGGTTAGTATGGATCGCCACACTTCATCGACTATCAAAATGTTAGAGCATCTTGCCTTTATATTTATAGAACCATGCCATTATAAAACTTTTATTTTCAATTAGTACATACCTGATGCACTATTTTAGAAATAGTAGAGCGTGTGCTGAAAGGGGAGGATCCGCCTTTTCGTCCTAGCATCCCCAGTTGTGCTGATACTCAACCGAAACTGGTAGAGTTGATGAAGAAGTGCTGGGCTGAGGATCCAAATGAGAGACCCGGCATACACACAGCCCTCAAATACTTGACTAGCATTTGTGGCGGCAGGTACGCTACGATTTGTTTTATTTTTGTTTTTCTTCGAAGGTGTTTCAGTGATGCTGCTTTTCTTGCTTGTATTTTGGTTTATTAGTAATTTGATTCTACATGGGTCGCTTATTACTGTTTTGTGTTTGTGGGTGGTTTGCATTTATTAACACTGTGTTAAAGAGGAACATGTTGTATCGTGAATGCAAGTATGATGTATGATACTGAAAAAAAAATGAATAGTCTGATTTTTGTTTTGTTTTTAAAGAAACAGAACCTTTACCTTAAGACCCGATTTGTAATGGTTGCTTTATACCTACAAAGGGTTGGTACTCTAAATTTGTTATACATGAATACACCGTACCTGGAAACAGTTTACAGCCTTTTTACATTGTAGGAAAGCCAACATAGTAGATAACATGATAGAGAAATTGGAGAAGTACGCCAACAACCTTGAAGATGTTGTTCAGCAAAGGACCAGGGAACTTATTGACGAGAAAAAAAGGACAGATTTACTACTGCATCGGATGCTACCGCCGTGCGTATCAGATTTACAGGATGCATATACCCCGCAAGTGTTGATCACGGCTGCTTTTTCATTTTCATCAATGTATAAGATATGGACATTGTTATAACAAATTGTAGCTGCCGTGAAACATATCTTTCGAAGCCACCACTAAACTGAGCTGAATTTCTCATCTTTAAAATGCATAATATTAACAGTATACTTTTCTTCTGAAATATATTTTTTTCTAAAATACAATTTCGTTCATTTTACCTAGTAACTTAGCTTTCTGGCAGAAACAGATTTGAAAGCGTAACTCTTTCAGTGGCAACTGCGACTAAAGGCCAACTACTTAAAATGAGCCACTCCGAATTATGAAACGAGTGGTGGATTCATATTCCATGTAAAAGACTTTAATTCAATACAAACATGCTTGTAGCAACACAGATTATAAAAGTCGATATCAACAGCTTTCCTCGTTGAACTTTAACCCTTTGCCCCTCAAAACGGCCAAAACCGGCTGGTGATCAAATGTCGTCTGCTTCAGTGTTTTCAACTAATTTCAACAGTTATGAAAAACAATTTGACGGAGAAATGTACATGAGACTTATCAAGATCACATGCTCCAGGTCAACAGCTTTCCTTGGCATGGGTTGGGCACTTAGTGCCCAACCCATGTCAAGGAAAGCTTTCAACTCAGTCTTAATTCAAGAGGGAAAGGGTTAAAGCGTGCCAAGGATAGCTGTTGACTCAGCCAAATGTGTGGCACTGAAGGAATTCAATTTTAAAGCTCTCCATTTAGGTGTGTTGCAAAGGTTCTGAAGGTTGGCGGCACGGTAGAACCAGAGTTGTTTGATGACGTCACGATATACTTCTCAGACATCGTTGGCTTCACTTCGCTGTCATCAGAGAGCACGCCAATGCAAGTGGTGAACTTGCTTAATGATCTCTACAGCATGTTTGATGAGACAGTCGCTTCGTATGATGTTTACAAAGTATGTCATTCATTTTTTCTGGTTTATAATGAACCAAACCACGTCTCACCAAATGTAAAGTTTGCCCTTCACCAAGTATGTTTCTCTGAAAACAGTATAAAGAATCTATGTATGTAGACTGCACGAAGTGGGATATCCACCGATACGTCACAGAAACAGCTGGTTCAACCAATCAGCATTAGGTTGTCCAAGAAGAACTGGAAGCTCATAAAGACAGAGGTATCCGTCTATTGAATAGCATTTTTAGAACAATCATAGGTACAATGATAAATATCTATGGAGCATTGTTACAGGTCATCATCAGTAATAATGAGAACATTATTGTTCAGCAAGTAAAACAACTCTTTGCACACACGCAGGTGCGTGCTTATGCCTTGCCAGGAAGAACCAGAAATGCGTTGGGAAACAGCAAAGAACTCCAAAAAATGTTCCGTGTCAGGTGCATTTGACATCGCATGATATGATAACGCTTAAGATAGATCGATGAAAATAAGCAAGACGATATACATTTCAGATGTTTATACAGTAAGTTCTGAGCCATATGTTATAGTTTAAGTCTTGAAAAAGTGGTTATCAGTTTTGCGCCTTTATCTCGTTATTTTACACTTCCGAGAATTTCCATTTATTGCATTGAAACTCCTGAATTACACTTGCAGGTAGAAACTATAGGAGACGCATATATGGTAGTCAGTGGTTTGCCCAACCGGAATGGGAGTCAACACGCACCACAAATTGCTCACATGGGTCTGACACTGCTGCACCACGTCTCCAAAAACTTTCGGGTGCGGCATCGTCCCGGTATAATTCTACAACTTCGGGCTGGTATTCACAGTGGTCCTTGTGCAGCTGGTGCGTATGCTGACTATACGAAAGGCTTTGACTTGAGTGGCATTATGTATTATCACGTTAACCCTTTTGCGGTCAGAATACGATTGAGCCAATAGCTTCTCTTGGCACGATTTAGGCACAATGCGTCTAACCCGCGACATAGAAAGGTATTAACATCTGGCGTGCCATCGAGAAAAGTATTTTATACAATTTACCCAAAAAAAATATCAACACGGAATTTCTTCAAAAAAATCACAAAAGCAGACTGTGGCTTATATCCGGGCCCGTGTACGTGATATGAACATGAAAGGGGTTTACTTTACATTTAAATGTTTATTTCAAGACATGCCCTTGACTCGGTGTGCTTGTTACGCGATAGGTATCATTACGATATGCAAGAAAAATTAAAGTTGCTCTCCGATTAGAGTGGTTGGATATATGGAGACCAGAACTTTTTACTTGATGTTATTGTGCTAGAACGATATATCATATGGCTTAGCTTTTAAGGCTCGGAGACTGCAAGGGACAATTCTTTTAAAATTTTACAGGGTATTATTTAAGGATGGTCCGAATTTGAAACTTTTCCAATATATGATAATTTAGTAATCGTCTAACACCAAGGTGAATATCTGGTAACGATAGGAGTATCATGATGAGTTTTCCATAAGGAAAATCTGTTGACCGATATAATTATGTTTATAACAATTTCATAATGGTTAAACGGAAACTCATTGCCAAGTGAATTAGACAGGGTCAGTTGTACATGTATTAGAGCTTGTAATTTCGAGACAATTTGCATTGATTTTATGAAGGGAGTGGGTTTTTTAAAGGACTCATTTTGGTCATCCATGTTGATATCTGATGACGTATCAATTCTAAATCTGAATAAAATAAAAGGCCCTGCACAGATGTAGGACCGACTCTGGTATTTTGTTGTAACGAGGCGTGACAGTAACTGGTTTCACCGAAGGCACCTACAGTGCACACTGACCCAGACTGTACGTTTGGCAATAACATTGTGGGTTGACAGTATAATAGCAACTTTGACCACGCTGACGTTAATGGTCAACTTTAGAACAACACGAACGCTCGCCATTGCATTTTATTACAAGAGTTTCTTCTTTTGTGACAATAAATTTCCACAAGCATTACTTCAACTCCTGGTACTTGAATAAATACTACGTGACATTTGTAGGGGTGGTCGGGCAGGCTATGCCCAGGTACTGTTTATTTGGAGACACAGTCAATACAGCTTCTCGCATGGAGTCAAATGGAGAAGGTCAGTCGATACAAATGTCTATGATTCGGCAATTCTTAATACGGACAAAGATATCCATAAGAACTAATGTACCTTTTTAACCATAATGCTATGTATATCTAAGTCGAGTGTACTACGCAATATGAGTAGTTATGCTGACAAAGCTATATAGAAATATGACTTTACATTTGCCCCTAAACTGGCCCACTTCGACGGGTGGTCAAACAACCCTTGCTAATTTTTGCCGCAAATTTATCAGGTTTGAAAAATAATGTGAATACGAATTGTAGTAACACTTGTCAGAATAGCATGTGTCAGGTCAACAGCTTTTCTCGGCGCACTAAGTTTCCAACCCGTGACAAGGAGACCTGTTAACTTCGTCTACCATCCATTAAAAGCTCAAGGTAAAATGTCAAGTGTAGCTTCAATTCTGCACACGAAAGAGTGTAAACTTTCTGATAATTCACCGGAATATGTGAAACACTGCTCGCTAATTCGCTGTGCATGAAAGTATTGAACCATGAAGACCAGCTGAAGTGCACAGTACACTACCACTCAAACCGTGTTTGGTACCACGTTGAACTCTGGGCCCACGCTTTGCTGTGATGTTGGCCCTGCGTACAAGCTTCCAAGGTCGAAGATCTACACCAATGGGCACTTTGGTATCATCATTTAAACACACTTGCAAATAACCAATTTCAGTGATTTTTACTCCGCATAGGGTCTGTCATCCATGCATAAGTACACCAATATGTTAGCTCCCAGTGAAAATTTATAGTTTAATTGTATATTATGTAGCCACCTCCATTTAGGAGTCCTGATTTGGCAAGTATAGAAGTAATTTTTATTCAAAGAAACACTGAACAACAAATTTTGTTTGTATCTCCCGATTCACGCCTACAGAGTTACTGCATGGACACTGTAAGGTTTGCGTAGTGATTCGACTGATTACGTCAGTGTGAACACCGACTTCTACTTTTTCCTCAAGTGCTTTCTTTCTTTCTTTCTTTCTTTCTTTCTTTCTTTCTTTCTTTCTTTCTTTCTTTCTTTCTTTCTTTCTTTCTTTCTTTCTTTCTTTCTTTCTTTCTTTCTTTCTTTCTTTCTTTCTTTCTTTCTTTCTTTCTTTCTTTCTTTCTTTCTTTCTTTCTTTCTTTCTTTCTTTCTTTCTTTCTTTCTTTCTTTCTTTCTTTCTTTCTTTCTTTCTTTCTTTATTTATTTATTTATTTATTTATTTATTTGTTTTCTTATTTATTTATTTACCTGTGGCAGTGTTGTGGTCAGTTTTTCTTGGACACGATTGTTTCGAAAAGTACCAAAGTTAGTATAGTCTTAGACCCAGTGGTGAAATTGTGTATATTCTTTGGACCAATTATGATGTTAAAAATTGTGCAAATTAGAGGCTTATAGGTGGAAATTTTAAATCTTGCATATCTTCAAAACTTTTCTAGATATAGTAGCTGTTGCAACCTTAATATGTGAGTCCATTGCTAAAGCACAATCCTACAGTATGCAAACAAATTTGAGAAGTTTAATTGATGTTAAATTCACTGAATTTCCACGGAATACACAAATCCCCCTCTCCCACACAATCTGGTCCCTGTTTCTTCAGACTGTCAGTTGTGAAACCGGACATAAGTGAACTGTGAAAGCCTGGCCTCCATTCCTATCAGTACACAGGCAGTGGTGCCAGCCGCCTTGTACTATGGGTTTACTGCCAGTCCCAAGGGAGACTGGCTCTGTTGGTAGCTACACACAGTAAGACCCCCATTAGCAGGGTCACCCTACAATGGGCAATGGGCATCGTACATGTACCACAAAATCAGCTACGCTGAACACATAAGAAATAATCAATACATGTATTTGGATTGTTTCTTCTCAAATTGTTAATTTTGAACCAGTGATTCCTCACCACTTCTAACAGTGGAGTGGTAGCCAGCCAGCCAGCCAGCCAGTATTTTTGTGGAGGAACACCAGGATTAGGTTATCAACATAATCAAAGGGGAAAGACTCAATTGCTGACTTGTCTAAAATAATAAGTGTGTGGCTGGGTGCCACCTAGGTGATTTGCATGATATACCTTGATATTTATTTAGCCTATTAGATGAGGGATGCTCTCTATGTGTAGTATATGCAGAGCATCAGATCAGTTCAGTTTGCACCTCTGCCAGTCAAGCTAACAGCAAAACGTTCTCCAGTGTACATTTTACAATGAAACCAACACAATTTCTGTAACTTAGTAAGCTAGCAGAAATACTTTCAGAACTTGAGGGTAAATCACCAAGACAAATTGTGGTAGAGTATGGCATATCAAAAGGAGCTGTGGGCAACGCTGTCAAAAGAAAAGCAGACATCAAGCCAGCTCTTGAGGAAAACATGAACCCTAAAAGGGAAAGAGTGAAGGTCAGCACCCATGAACAACTGAATGAGGCAATGTTTCAGTGGTTCAGTGTGATGCACAGTAAAAACATCCAAGTCTCAGGTCCAATCATGAAAGAAAAGGCCAAAATTTTTCTGAAAATTTACATGTAAATTTACAAGTATATACCCTGTGGTATAGATTTTGTTCTATAGGAGCTATGTGATGTTGGATGTTGCCTGTACATACTTACAACCTAAGTTTGCTGACACATTCAGGTTGGTGACACTCAATAGCTACACAGACAAATTTATGCAAGAGCTGTGTGAAGTTGAAAATTATGTAATACAGTGCATAAGATGAGCCTTATAGTTGATATCAATAGGTATTGTCATGTAATTTTTAGGTTCCTGTAAATAGTGAAACTCCAATGCATGAACTTGTAAATACATGTATAGGTACATGTTTATCAATGTATACACGTTTCATTTGTTGCGCCCATTTTGTGTCCCATTTTGATTCATGCAAATTAGGTGAATACACAAGATTAAATTGTTTGAACAACTTTCAAAATATTACAGATAGAGGTGTCATTGCAACTTCACTGTGTAAGTTTGATACATAGTGGCATCCAATTAAACATGAACCAAAGTTGTAGTATTCGAATTTCTGCACAGAAGGTAAACACACAAAATTTAAATCTCGAATAACTTCAAAATTATAATAGACTGAGGTATCAAACTTAAGTTTAAAGATTTGTAGGACAGTTGCATCCAATGAGCCATGAATCAAAGTTGTAGCAGTTTGGTGTATGCAAATTAGGCAAATACACACAATTAAAGACTTTGAGTAACTTCAAAACTATAATAATTTGAGGTGCCTTTCCAATTTCTATTTATAGTTTTTGACATAGCTGTATGAAAAATACCGTAAGAGTTAAATAAATACTGAATAGGCAATCTTTCAATATTTTCTAGGCACACAGACTGATTTGAGGACAAGGAAATCAAATTTTTCTAGTTAAAATCTTGCATTGTGCATCTTTTCGTGCTCTGAAGATGTGGCATGCTTGAAAATTTTGGCTAAGAATGCACTTGTTCTTTAGGTGTTGAAAAGCAATGAGGTTTTTTCATGACTTCCCGGTATCAAGTACATATTTGATCCAAATTGACTTGTCTTGAAAAGCAATGAGCTTTAAGATGACTTTCCAGTATTGTTGAAATATTTTATTAAAATTGACTTCTTCGGTCAACATCAAGGGAAAAATTTCCGTTTTTTTTCAAGTCATGATTATTATGCACTAATATGCACATCCTGTTTTACAGCAATGAAAATACACGTAAGTGCTGCAACATACGAACGACTTGTACTTCTTCCTGGCTACAGACTGGAACCACGTGGCTCCATTGAGATGAAGGTAAGAAACCCAAGATTAATCCAACAGTCTATTGGAAGCACCGCGATAGAAAGATAAATAAATAAATAAATAAATAAATAAATAAATAAATAAAAAATATATATATATTTATATATATATATATATATATATATATATATATATATATATATATATATATATATATATATATATATATATATATATATATATATATATATATATATGTACATTTACATATGTATATAGCTGTGCGTTTTGTGTGGGTGTAACAACCCAAAGGGCCTCTTGGAGAGCGCTAATATAGTGGTGTAGGCCATTGGTGGAACTACAAGCGTACAGCTACTTCAATAAACAGTTTTTTTTCTGAGAATTTTGAATTAGAATGCACTTATAATTCACATGAGCACCAAATTCTTGTGACCACTGAAATACTGCTATATCTTCTGTTATTTCAGGGGAAAGGTTTACAATATACCTACTGGCTTGTTGGAATAGACTGAACCCGACCAGCGCCAGATGTTTTATCGAACTGTATAGCTGGTGTATTTGTATTTGTATATGTGAGACTATGCAGCAATTACTACAATATTCAATCGTTTATACTAAGAAATTACCAATGTAAAAAAAAAAAAAAAAAACCCAAAACAGAAAAAAAAACCGCAAAACACGTCCTGAATCATGTCGAGGGATTTTCTGAGTCAGAAATACATGTGGGTCACGAAAAAAAGGCCAAATGAAAAAATAACCATTGCAGTATATCTGAAACTAATATGATTTTACACTACACCGACTTGGGTGAATATGTATGGTCATAGTAGAGTAGTTTGCATTACGCACAGGGCAAATGTACGATCCACTTTAAGACAGCTTTATGTCTCTAATATTATACCATCTCGGGCATCAGCAGATGGTCAATCAAACAAAGATGAGTATGCAAAACTTGTTGGGGCATTCTTTATGACTCAGTGTATGAATTATTGTGCAATTACTAAGTGAGGAATAACAATTAATGTGCTACGAAGACCAAACGTGATAAAATTATACTGCAGCGGCATAAGACTATTAGTAACTTATTGTCTCTTTTGCAAATGACAAAACTGCTGATGGGCAAAATTTTGGGTAATGGTCATATGGACTCACTTAAACTGTTTAAAGCCTCCACTAATATTTACTAAAATCTTGTGCGCAGTTGCGTGTGGATTTTGTTCACCGGGAAAGTCTTGTGTATATATCCCTACATTTTTACACGCTGGAATACCATAGAGCAAAGTGACACCATGGGATCCCTTAAGTTGTGTTGTTATGTACAAGGAAGTAGTGCATGGATGTAAAACCGTCGCGACACAGGAAGAGAGTGGCAGTGCACTATATTTCCATATAGAACCGGAAAACAAATGCATACAGGATTGCTATTCCTCTTCCCAGGGATGAATGATTTAGAATAAAACAATCATGAAAATGACACGTAAAACCTACTCTGAATCAACGAATGCTGTGGATACAGACCGAGCAACTTGACATTAAAATGTTTTGTTTCTTTGGGCATATATGCTTTTCCATTTATGAAAGGAAAGGTGAAGTATAAGATGCAGAAGTTCTAGAATCACTTTCTTGAAGTGACTGTTATGGTGCCTATAATAGTACCAAGTCTTGTCAAATGAGCGAGGTTTTTTTAAGAATGAGTGTGTGGTGTGTTATATATCTGGTCAGCTAGACATGTCTGTTTGTTGTCTGCGGAAAGTGATTTTCTCTGAAGATATCTAAGTGCTAAGTATTTTTTATTTTTATACATATTACTTGTACATAAGGTACTCATTCCCCTACAATTTTTGTGAGTGTGCAATTATTTACATAGTCTTTATCCACATAACTGGTCATCACCATGATAAGCTTTACTTATTTATGTTTTCATAAATATGTATATGTATAATTATATAAATGCCGACTTAGTACTTATACTGCATAAGCGTCTTGATATGGCACTCACACAAAACTACCTCCACTGAATTATTCTTTTTTTTAGAATGGGGATTTGGTCGAGTGGATATGTGCTTTCCCATTCCAGCTAGACGACTGGTACCAAAGGTTGCAGATTCGAGTCACGCTCGTTCCAAAAACAAAATATATATTTGGGGCATTTCCTTAATGCTGATGGATTTAAGTCCTCGATTCTGGAAATAAATGCCGACTCAGTATTTACACTGCATAACCGTGTTGAAATGACAATCACACATAACTACCTCCACTGAACCATTCTTTTTAGAATGGGGACTTGGTCGAGTGGATATGTGCGTTTCCCATTTCAACCAGGCGAATGGTACCAAAGTTTACAGGTTCGAGTCCTTCTCGTTCCAAACATAATATATGGCCAACCAGCCTAGTTGTATATTTGTTATTCCAATACTGAAATCTGTACTGTATACTGTGAGTTGCAACTGAAAGGAGGTTAATATCATCTATTTTGGCAACCGCCTCTACATTTAAACAACTTCGTGTCGATGATTTCGATTTTTTTCGAGTGGAGTCTGTGTAGGCTATAGGTGCCAATTTAAACTCAAAAGTTGGTCAAGCGATTTCAGAATCGGAAATATTTTCCAAAGATTTTCCTCTTACGCAATGAAATTTTTAAACAATAATAAAAAACAAAGATCACGGAAGTGTTAAAACAGTTACCAGATATATACCCAAGGAATGCCCTCTCCCAAAAACCGAAACGCAATTTGATCATGTCACTAACTGCCCAAACTCCAAGGTGCCCAACAGAATGTCTCATTTTCAAAAGGGTGAAAATTTTTTAGCATTATTTGTCAAACTTTACTGGAAAAACATCGGGTTAAATGCAAAAAAAAGGACACGGTACATCGATTCCGTCAGAAAATGAAATCCCCATGACAACTAAGGCGGTCCTTGCCTTGTTTATATTTATCATACGCGCCCGTCATTTCATCTGAGGGCGCTCTTGTATATTTTAATACAAATTGCACAAACTTTCTTTTTAGACAAAGAAGGCAGTGGCCTAATAGAATTAAACTTGGTAACTCGATTGAATATATTAAATATACATCTGGGTCAACTGTACCCAATATACATGATAACACAGTAGAAAATACTTTTGTTTTTAGCCCATTTTGATTGAACACAACCCACTGAAAGCCATATTGACTTTGAGGATATTTGCTCTGTGAATGTTACCCTTTATATTTCCTTCGTCAAAAGAAACTGTACAATGAAAACAAACATGAAATTTAAGGAGAAATCATAATACTTAAATGGCTCTCATGAGTCTATGAAGGTGGAACAAACCTGGTATTAGTGATACGTGGTTCACAATTTGATATGGTGGCACTATTTCAGGTGATAGTCCATGCATTAATCCTTTATGCTTGACACAGTGGAATTTGCCTATAAATTTATGGGTCTACAATGATAATATTAAATACAATATTAAAGTATCTTCATTTAGAGTATGAAGCTTTTTCTGACTCATGCGATACATTTTGCGTATATTGATACAAATTAGTTCAATAGTGCCAGTCTCCCGTACATTTTACATTACAAAAGCACAATCCAATCTCTCGTGGAAACAGACTCGACTGAAGGGACAAATTCTGCGTAGTTTTGACTGAAAGATTTGTATACGGGATGTGCTATGATTGGTAACAGGATATGTAATGATTGGTAGACAGGATATGTTATGATTGGTAGTTAGGATATGTTATGATTGGGAGACAGGATGTATTGTGATTAGTAGATACGTTATGCTGTGTTTGGCAGACAAGATATAAGATTCAGTGGGCAAACGTACCTTTGTTTGAAATGGCAAACACTAAATATATATTCATTAACACGAATGATACACTACCTTCATTCGAATCCCTATGTGTTCCAAGTATAAATATTAATGTTTGGGTATGTAATGGGTTAAAATATGTTGAGAGTTGCCGCCGGAAAAATCATGGTGAAACTACTGTTATGTTCAAAAGGCTTTTGATTGACGACATTTATTCAGCTGCAGGATCAACTGCAGGATGAAAAGAACGAAACGTGTTTTCATAAAATTGAAACCGGAATCTCTAAAAGGAAATAAAACAAATGCAATCACATTTCACTATTAATGGTTTCGTAAATATATCAGTTAGTGTCCAGTCTCTCGGTATCAAATGTGTTGAAGTCTTTGATCAATTTTTTCATGATAGCGCTGCCATGCACAATGGTAAATACATAATATGCAGATACTAATAAATGGAGCCAGTTAGAAAACTAAATAAACAAGAAAGGGATTTTCTCCAGGCACATAATAACAAAATGGTGAGATCTAAGGGAATAGCCACGTCATAGTCAGGTCCGCCTTGAAAGCGAAGTAACTGTATATGCAAAAAACAGTACACATTTTCTACTTAATTTATAATGAGGGGGTATAACTATAGTAGTGTGCTTTGTTGACTGGGTATTTTTCCAGACTGTATATTGCAGCTGTTAGCGTCAGTAGACGGTTGAAGAAAAAAATTACACTCGGGATGCTTGTCATTTATGGAAGCTTGACTACCATGGAAGTTAAATCTGCAATTCAACGACTGTTGTAGATTTTCCACTCTTTATCTGTCTTTCTTTTTCTCCGCTGGGATTTTGACCTATTGTAAAGATCATAATATCCAACTTAAATACACAATCATTTGAAATTAGGCCATGTGCTATAAAAAGCTTTCACCCCTCAGGCTTTCCCGCCTGTGACAGTCGCAGCTACAGCATGACCAATTGAAGAAGCACAGTGCGCCACTTAAGACATGCATGTCCTAGAAACGTGTGTTATAAAACAGTTCCTACTACTTTTGGGGGGTGGGGGTGGGGGTCCTCAGCTCCTGCATAGCATAAGCGATATGATGTTATTAATAGGGTTCACAGTCCTCTAATTAGCAAAGAGTTTGGGTATATGTATTAGCTTCTGAAAGAAAATAGTACACAAGTTATTGGTTTTGGTATAGGAGGGAAAGTGCAAATAATCGCAACGAACTGGGTAATTTGAGGGTCAGAAATTCATTTTTGGAATTATTTTGACAATTGGCAGCCAATATTACTCTTAAAAACTATGATAGCCACTGTACATTTCTTTTAATTATGGTATAATGCACGACTAATATCAATATAGTTCATTTCTTTAACAGCAATTGGAAATTAAGCCAGAGCCTTATGTTAATTTCGCTGCTCAGAGTGCACAAGTTTAAACATGTATAAGCTAGAGAGATGCATTATACAACCATTTGTACTAATTTGAAGGGGGGGGGGGCAGCTCTGCCATGGCATTAGTAATAACAATTGTTCATACTGTAAGGCAAAAGGAAAATCTGCACTTTACTTATATAGAACCTGCATGACATGGAACTCCCGGGATACATGACTCTTGGTGGTCATATAGGGGTGATTTGTGGTTCAAAAGTCATAAAAAGTCGGCACTTCACATCACAGTCCTGGTACAATTCTTCACCAGGGCAAAAATCATCACAAATGGCTACTTTATCAAATACCCATAAATAATATCTACAAGTACTCCCAACATTATGGTCCCTGTCTGATTTAAGGTAAGGTATCATGTTTTAAGACATATGCAGATACCTCTTGTTAAAAAAAAATAGCTGTGAAGAATATTCAACACTATTATACAAAACTGGGTTGACGAGGTGCATGGTCCTGCATGAAAGTGATAGGAACTGGTGGGAACTGATTACACTTGAACGGCGTGGCTAGAACACATAGTTCTGCGGATGGACAGAAGCGGGAAAGTCAGGCAGAAATAGGTCAGGCTGCACATAGACTAAAACTGTAGACTTTATTTTTACGGTTACGAAATCTGTTCTGAGCAGACTTTGGTGCAGATTCCAAGACAATCCAGCTTATGGTCTGGAATGACAACCTGGTTGTACAAAACGGGCAAGCACTTGTTAATTTTAACTTGTCTACGATTTAAATTGGCTTCCCCTGGGCAATCGGACACGACTTGCTATGCGCTGTACGTAGCTTCAAAGTTTATGATTAGCACATGACATTACTCTCATTTGGTACAAATCCTTGGTGCAGATTCCAAGACAGTCCAGCTTGTGGTCTGGATGAAGGCAGCAATCAAAACCAGAGAAGTATTCCGTAAAAATGCAGTGCCACCTGTTAAGGTCTAGCAATTCCCAGAAGCGTCTTTCTGCAATTTCAAAGTAACCGGCCAAACGATACCGCAAAAGATTTTAGCCAAATAATGAGCTCTTAAAATCATTAGCAATCCAAACGTCACTTGACAGTGACATGGTTGAAAGCAACTGTGACTATTTTTTTGAGAAGTCAAAAATGACAATTGTGGAAAAGTGGGCGCTGATCCAGGATCCACGAGCTCAGCTGCACTACAAGGAAGCTGAGCTTATGAAATCTTGCGACGTGTTGGTTTCCGTTCGGTACCTTCCGAAATTGAAAGGCCTTTCTGTTCTCTGATTGGTCGATACTACCAAAATACTCCATGACATAACCAACCAAAATGATTCAATAGATCAACTACCAACCTGCAGGCTGGGAAATTCTACGTTACTGTATTTTTTATCAGAAAACGAGAATGAAAACATCGTAGAATCAAATATGTAATCTTCCACAAGATGCATTTTATTTGTTCATTTAAGGATGGTTTTATGGACATGAATGCAATCTTTTTGCCCTGGATGAGGCAAACATAACAACCAGACCTATATACACGTATTAAAAATTTACAGTGATTGGTACCCAGATCGTGTATGTGTCTGGTCGTTATGGTCTCTAATATTCTCTTGATCTGTCTGTAACTCCTGTAATCACCCTTTATGTATTTTGATAATTTACGGGAAACTTAACAGCATAAGAAAATCAGAAAAAATGAACAGAAAACATCAGTTATGAATTCAAATAGTAGAAATATATGTGAAAGAGACAGCTAGGAGACAGTTGGGCGTCTTCTAATAAGGTTTCTCAAAATACCATTTATTCGTGGAGTTTTTCGCAGATGCACGGTCAATTGGTGGCAATTAAGTGCAACTGCTGTTTTCAAAGTGCACTGTATGAGCACTTACAAGCACAGGTCTGTAAAAGTATAAAAATAAAACGCAACTCCCCGTTTCCATTTATACCAAACCAAGACATTTTAAGGCGTGGTCTTGCAACATAGCATCAAATAGTTTCAGAATTTCTCAATTGTATTATGAATGTCCAGATTAAAATTAGACACAGAGTTTCATACATGTACCTTTATTGAGGTACAAAAAATGGCATGGGCAGAACAAACACAGTATTAATGCTAGTACGCCTTTCTCTATATATCTACTTTCGTTAGACCCAATAGAGGGCACTACGTGTATATCTCGTGTATGTTAGTATATGGCTCCGCAGAAGTCTCTGAATACAATAAAGTTTCTCAAATGTGGCGAATATGAAGTAATGTCATAGTACCGGAGGCTATGCCTTAGTTCAAAAGTGGTTAACAGCAATATGCACCAGTCGACAAACATTGAGGATCAGATAATTGAACAGGTCATTTAAAATGATGATCTCTTTGTGAAATCATGTCAATTTGAAAACAGAGCCTGATTTTAGATTTTTGAAACCAAATTTAACCACCAGCATGACAAAACTGGAACTTTACTGAAATGAAGAATCCTCCTTGATATTTTTTTTTTACAAAATTGCCCACTCTATTAAGTTGACCTGACCATTTCAGCTTATGACCAATAAAGCACTTAAAAAGACAAAAACTTGACCAAATAGGCCTTCCTCGACTATCATATTTTTGTACATGTCATCTTATAATCGATAAACGTATGTAACTTCCATCTATTCCAACATCCAGTAATTGTGCAAAGCACCATTAAGCGAAATGCTGTGTAACCAGTAAAACAGGCACAAAGTGTCCCCAGATAGTCACGTTCAACCTACTGTGGTTAATACAGATTTGATTGCGTTCATGAATAATTAAGAATAATGTATTATGCACTTTACATTATCTTTAAATAGCTCTTATTGAGCTTCCACATAAGGAATCACCAAACCCACTTATAATTTAAATGACACACTTGTCTATGCATTTTGTTACAGGCAATTTTATTGCTGTAACAGGTTCACGCATCGTTTGTCTGTCATTTAATGTGAGGGAATGTCGATGTCCGTTGAAAAATGACAATGTCATAAAGACAAGCATTTCGTTGCCTCTATATCGGATTCCAGTTCGGCATCTGGGAATGTCGCTGCACATTAAAACTGACCATCAATTAAAAGCAATATGTCTGAGAGTAACCTAATAACGGTATTTTAGATAGAAGGAGTACGGTGCTTTCGAATTCCAGTTGCTGATTTTGGGCACCAGGATCTCAACCCCCCATCCCCCCAACCCCCCTCCAAAAAACCCCCCATCAACAAGAACAAAAAAAACTTAAAATTTCTTTCAGATAGGTAGAAGGCCAGCCTGTAGGTAGTATGCTAAGTCACTGGTTCATTACATTACACTTTTATGCATCTTGAAACTCCACAAAGCATTCAACAATAACACCGTATATTTCTGAGTTATCATAAGTGAGATCGTTTGACACTAACCCCTCAATGATAAACATTCTTAGACCAATTTTCCAAGCTGTCCAATGAGATCCAGCTGCCCAAGGTGTAATATAATATTGGTACAAACATGCAGGATACATCACGTATCAGGATATAACCCTTTGTGCTCCATTCCCACCCGGGGCCTTCAAGAAAGAATGTAGCGGGCACACAATCCAAATCAGCAACGTTTGGTTTAAACGCGTTATTTCCAAGGCCATTAAAACACAAAATTTGATTTTGGAAACACTTCCTGTTGGCAAGCAATAGCAATACCGTTCCCTTCAACAGGCTGCAATGCCTTTTATAAACCCCTTAAGCATTATGAAGTGCTCATATAAAACCCTTCTGCAGGAGGCAAAACTCAGGCAAAGCTCTCTTATGAGCTTCAGACATTATACTCATGGAGGCCTGATACGATTCTGATGAGGTACCAAATAAACGATTGTCAATGTTCAACAAATGAATGATTTGATCCTTACTATGTGTCAAATAACTATGTATTTATATATAGCATTATTAATGGCCTTTATTGGTAATATGTATATATCTTATTGTGTGTCCTTATTCTGAAGTTCATGTAAGTCAGAGCAAAATACCCTTGTAATTACATTTCCAATATAATGTAGAAAAAGCTAGTCATTAGAGGATCATATTGCCATTGTTTCCTGCTCCAGATATTTAAAGCGATGCTTTCCCGTTTCGAACTGATTAACAACACGATGGTCATTCAACAGGAGAAAAACATGTCATGCTAATAATGATTACTGTATTCCACTTTATATATTCGTTAAAGTGGTTCTTTCTTTCTTTCTTTCTTTCTTTCTTTCTTTCTTTCTTTCTTTCTTTCTTTCTTTCTTTCTTTCTTTCTTTCTTTCTTTCTTTCTTTCTTTCTTTCTTTCTTTCTTTCCTTTCTTTCTTTCTTTCTTTCTTTCTTTCTTTCTTTCTTTCTTTTGAAATCGTATGATTCTTCATTGAATCCAGCGCTTTTATGAGCAAACAGGTACAGACGCCATCATTTGGGATAGGAGAGAAGTCGGCAAGTCTTTTATTTAGCAGCTGCTATTTTATTGTTAATTTCCGATGAATGTAGCCATGTCATTTCGTAACATATATATAAGTATTATTGTACTTGTCATGTTAGAATGCTGTTATGTATTGTCCTTGAGGTACCAACCTAATTAGATTGCGGTCGTCCCAGGAGCCAGAACGTTTGTTGTTGGCCTTTTCCCTGCAAGAATAAAACCTTGCGTCATAAACAGTTTCCGTTTCTTTGCACATAACTATCACAGTCTAAGAAAAACCCGAAGCTTAACACGTATGCGTTAAATGTTTACGCAATGCAAGATTAAACAACGCACATTACATATGTTTGTCATCTTATTTTCGACTATTTTAAAGAGATAAAGAGAGATTGACAATTTTTCACAAAACAAATACCTTCTAGTAGCCTACCTTAATTTCCATGGGCCCACGCGCTTCCAGAATGTATGATCCATCGAGCAGAAGTCGTTGGTATGTTGCAGTACTTACATGTATTTTCATAGCTACAAAAGAAAACAAATTTGCCTTTGAAATGAAATCAACTGTTTTAGCAACATCATCTTTGGACGGTGTGCATACGAACATGCAAAAATACTTGTTACATGGACACACAGTCATATAACAGACAGAGCACACAGACAAGGTTGGGTTAATATTACGGTGAGATACTAGGCTCACAATATACATGGACACATGTCAAAAAGAGTTATTGATTACATAACCACAGTAAAGTAAGTACTGATATACAATCAATATTTCAGAATATTCCTATTGTTTTAAGCGGGTTGAAACAAGTCTGCTTGTGGTATAAACTGGGGCATAGGGTTAACTTAACAATAAATTTTCAGACAGCAAGCGGAATGATTATTAAAAAAGCGTACAACAAAGAAAAAATTGTCATCTTCAGTTGGAGACAACTTTCATTTTTGCAGTATCTGAATCACGACCTGCTGGAGATAGTTGCAGGTTTAAGAGTGTTTGTTGAGGGGTGGGGTGGGCGGGGTGGTGGTGGGGGTTGAGTTTGACTTTTATTTTAAATTATAGTTTTTTGTTTGTTTGCTTTATTTTGTTGCTATCATAATGTTTGTAGAAGTCTATTAACGGAGCGTCAATGGTGTAAAATATTCACATAATTTGATATTCTGAGATTATCTAAAAATTCACCAATTCGTTAATATTTTGATTTTTAAACATTTCACACATACACGGATACATGTTCTTGTCTATGTGTTCATGAAATAGCGCATACCTTCTCCCGTAGATTCCATCCGTGAAGCCATGTTGACTGTATCTCCAAAAAGGCAATAACGCGGCATGGCCTGCCCCACCACTCCTTTGTTAAGCAAATAAAAAAATAATATGACTCAGTTATCATTAATAGAAGGATTGTTAATGTTAACCTTTTACTTGTTACAATAAGACTGACAAAAAGCATTCAATGGTTCTGGTTGGCCACCTGGCAGCTGAAACCCGCCACGGAGAGCTGTTTACCGGAGGCATACTTTTATTGCAAGTATAATTGACAATTCTTCCAAAAGACGTTTTATGCTGCTGACTAACCATTTAAAATATTAAAGCAGACAACATTAAGTATCTTTTGGGATAGTTTTGGGGAAGAGATGATTAAAATGAAAGAGAATGGAATGTAACCCTGGCGAGAACAAACTCCCAACCGCAACACATAGCATAAAACACACACACATATAATATATATATATATATATATATATATATATATATATATATATATATATATATATATATATATATATATATATATATATAAATATATAAATATGTATATATATATATAAATGTATATATATACATATATATATGCACACCCACACCCACACACACACACACATATACATATATATATATATATATATATATATATATATATATATATATATATATATATATACATGTGTGTGTGTCAGTGTGTGAGTGTATTGACACACTCTGCTACTTTATTTAACCAGACAAAGCTGCAGGCATTGCACATTTTGACTCGGACGTAATTTCTAGGACAAATGGATACTTCAAATTGGAAAACAAGCAACTGCACTTTGTACTGTTAACAGTTATGCATGATTCCTTTTTGTCTGCTAATACCCCCTCAGAAAAATTTTAAGGCTGTATAGTTAACACACACACACACACACACACACACACACACACACACACACACACTGAAATATGTATCCTTGCTGCTTATTGCTGCCAAATATATTAGAAGTTTATAAAATAAATACAAATGGGCTGTCTTAACAGCCGATCTAGAGATTCATCATACTTCTGGTTCTGTGGACTTGGGATAGGGTCACTCATGTACTAAGTAAGTGCGATCTCTACAGAAGGACATTAATCAACAGGAAAGGTGCATTTACCGAAAAGTGCCCTAATTGAAAAGAATCTTTCAAAATCAGAAATACAGAGAAGTGACACCCAGTGAAAAACTTTGTTTGATCCTTTCATACCAACAACGTTTCAGCCTAATCTGAGTGACAGTTCTGGAGAAGTCTAAAATAGCAAAAAACACGCAAAAATCATCAAAAAATTCGAAAAAGCTTGCAATGCCACCTGATGATAAAATTAAGAACTAGGAGTATGTAGGAGTATACCTGTGTAATATCAAAGCAATCGAGCCATCGGTTTTAAAAACGAAGATTTTTTAGATTTGCCCCAACAAGAGCAGAAGAATGCATAAAAATTCCGAAAATCAGTGCAGTATAACTATTTTAACAAACTTGGTGGAGACTCACCCAAGGTACATTTCCACCAAGTTTGAATTGAGTCTGGCAGACAGTGGTTTTTAGAGAAGTCAAAAATGTGAATCAGCATTTGAATATGATTTGATTTACATTGGAATCAATAGAAAAGGTGCATTTACCGATAAGCACCCGAATTGAAAGAAATTGTTAAACATCCGGAGTCCGCAACCGTTCCATCTTGTGTTCAACTTTGTTTGATCTTCCACAAGGAACATATGCACGTCTCAGCTTAATCTTTATAAATGTTCTTGCGATTAAGTAAAAAATAACTAAACACACACACAAAAATCGTTAAAACAATGAAAAAAGTGCCGTGGCACCTCGTGGAAAAATTAAGAATTAGGAGACCTTATGAGTGTTCCTGTGTGATATCAAAGCAATTGGGTGAGCGATTTTGGTGATGGTGATAAAAATTTTAACATGACTGAAGCATGACCATTGGACCAAACTTGGTAGAGACTTACCCAGGGTACATTCCCACAAAGTTTGAAGTAAATCTGACTGACGGTTTTTTTTTTTTTTTGCTGTCATTGTTTGGTTTGGAATTAATGAATATGGATCATGTTTTTCTGTACTATTTGAAAATTACTTCATTGGCTATGTTGTGCTGTGGGCTTTGTTCTCCGACTCATAGTTATAGTGGAGGTAGAGTGTGTTTGTAATGTTCCAGATTCATAAATATCACAAAAACGATGTAGGCCTACTTTACTCTTTTGCTGTAAACTGAAGTGACTGACAAGTCGGAAGAACTAAAAGGTGATAGGCCTAACAGGTCTCCTTTTATTTTTGGCAGAAGTAATGAAATTTGTGTTTCTGGTGGTTAGGCCTATACATTTTGGAAATGAACTAGTGTCTGCAGTTAATGATGAATATTTCTAAGGTTGAGAGGACCGGTTTAAAACCACCAGTTGCCTTTTATGGGTGACTGCCTGTCTCAAGTCAGGAGTGAAATTCGTTTCTTCACATTGGTATTAGAAAAGAAATGTTGATGCTTTGGCAAGTCTGGAATCTCTTTGCTGTCATTGTTTGGTTTGGAATTAATGAATATGGATCATGTTTTTCTGTACTATTTGAAAATTACTTCATTGGCTATATTGTGCTGTGGGCTTTGTTCCCCGACTCATAGTTATAGTGGAGGTAAAGTGTGTTTGTAATGTTCCAGATTCATAAATATCACAAAAACGATGTGGGCCTACTTTACTCTTTTGCTGTAAACTGAAGTGACTGACAAGTCGGAAGAACTAAAAGGTGATAGGCCTAACAGGTCTCCTTTTATTTTTGGCAGAAGTAATGAAATTTGTGTTTCTGGTGGTTAGGCCTATACATTTTGGAAATGAACTAGTGTCTGCAGTTAATGATGAATATTTCTAAGGTTGAGAGGACCGGTTTAAAACCACCAGTTGCCTTTTATGGGTGACTGCCTGTCTCAAGTCAGGAAGGAAAATTCGTTTCTTCACATTGGTATTAGAAAAGAAATGTTGATGCTTTGGCAAGTCTGGAATCTCTTTGCTGTCATTGTTGGGTTTGGAATTAATGAATATGGATCATGTTTTTCTCTACTATTTTAAAAGAAGTCGAAAATGTCAATTGTGGACGGACGAACGACGGACGATGGACCATGCTATAAGCTCAGCTGACTGACAAGTCAGCTTAGCTAAAACATACACACGAAATAAAGACCCTTATTTTTTTATATTATTAGATAATTTTCTTAATAACAATAAAAACGTAACGTTATATCATTGTATGCGAAATTTTAAGCTTTCGATTTTCTTACCTTTAAGCTCAATTTTAAACCATTAAGCATGATAGACCTAGTGGTGAAGTTGTACATAGTATTTGAAACAGTCACGATGTTGAAAAATAAGCACATCAGGGTCAATTAAAATTTTAAAAGCTCCGTTTCTGCCAACCTATTACAGATTGACACAAAAATTAATGTGGTACATAGAGGTTTGTGAGACCTGCCAATCAAATGGACAGTGAACAAAACTAGCATTTTAAATTAGGCTAATTACGAACACCTGAAACATTGAAAAGTTGAATTTCTCCAAAACAATTATAAATAGAGCTGCCAATTCAACTTCAGTTTAAAGGTTTGTGACATAGCTGCATCCAATAAGTCATGAACCAAAGTTGTAGTATTTTGATTTATGCACATCAGGTGAATATATAAATTGAATTCTTGAATAAATGTCCAAACTATTGTGGATATGGGTGTCTGTCTAATTTCAATTTGTAGGTTTGTAACATAATCTTCTGCAAAGAGACGTGAACCAAAGTTGTAGCTTTTTAATGTATGCAAATAAGGCGAATACACAAAATTTAAAGCTAGATTAATTTCAAAACAATTACAGATTGAGGTGTCATTCCTAATTCAATTGGTAGGTTTGTTACAAAACCCAGCTTGCATAACCGCATCCAATGAAACATGGACCTAAGTCGTAGCATTCTAATTTATGCAAATTAGGTGAATACACAAAGTTTAAATGTGGAATAACTTCGAAAGTATCACAGATAGAGGTGCCATTCTAACTTCAATTGATAGGTTTGTGACATAGCCACATCCACTGAAACACAGATCCAAAGTTACAGCATTAAATGTTTTGCAAATAAGATGAATACACAAAATTTAAATCTTGAATAACTTCAAAACTATTTTAGACTGAGATGTCATTCAAACTTCAATTGATAGATCTGTGGGTAAACAGCATCCAATGAACCATGGTTTAAAGTTGTAGCAGTTTGACTTAAGCTAATTAGGCAAATACACAAATTTCAAGCTTGAATAGCTTAAAAAGTGTAAAAGATTGAACTTAAATTTACAGGATTTTGACATAGCGGCGTGAAAAAAGTATACTTGCGTGCAAAAAGTATTCTTGCAGGAATGAAATAAATGCTAAATATGCAATCCTTAATAGATTTCTGGGCACACAGACTGATTTGCTGATCAGCAAATCTACTTGTCTAGTTTGATGCCCGCTTCTTAATCTTACAACTGATTGTAACAGAAACAGCTGTAAAAACGATGCCATAATTGGACGTAAGAAAATCTTGCAGTTACCGGCAGCACAAGGCCCCGAGTGAAGTCCAATTCTGAGCTGTAACTTCGTGTCAGGTCGATGTCTTACTGCGAAATTGGATGAGACATTAGTCAGAAGTGCAAGGGACATATTTGCGATCTCTGACGCGTGCCGGTCTCCATTACGGGTTGGCAGGCCACTGACAACCATATAGGCATCACCGATGGTCTCTACCTGACACAGAAAAACACAAAACAGGGTTGGTTTGGTATATTGATGTCCAGCTGAATGTTCAGAGTGGCAATGAAGCCACAGGCACGTTAGCGCAAATGCACAAAATTTGTTCATAGAGTACAAGCGATAAAGGAACGAATGACAAGAAACTTCAGTACAATATACATACATATATATATATATATATATATATATATATATATATATATATATATATATATATATATATATATATATATATATATATATATATATATATATTATAGATTATAGCATGCTTTGTTGACGATATGAAGTATATCAACGGGCACTAGATGCCTTATAGCAGAACGAGTGAGCGAAGTACCCGCCCCGGCAAACAACAACAAAAGTGTACCCATTTCCTGCGGAACGTCTTTTTACATGGCCTTTCCATCAGATTAAAGCTGCTAAGAAACACAAAGAAAGTCAATTCCTGTCTAGTAAAGTATGTAACCAGCTTCCCGGCCCTTGCCAGACAAATTCCTCTTAATAATACACTTATGCCTTGCGTCCTGTTAACAATGACGGAATCTACTACATCCCTGGTAGGAGCAGTGCTGTCCATCTGCACAGGCCAGCAGTGGTTTCAATCGATCCTTTCCTATTAAAAAAATCCATCAATAAAAAAAGCTGATGAGCTCAAATATTAAACTTTGCACCACATCTATAAAACGTGTTTGCTGAATCTTTATGCTCAGTTTGAAGTTTTTGAACCTCTTTTTATCAAGGGGAATGAGCAGTGCTGTAACAACTAGGGGGCTAATTATGCGTTACATGGTAACGTCAACCAGGAAGTGGTTCTAGGCATAAAGGTCAGCACAAATGTTTGCTAATGATTGATTGAGATTCGATACAGGGAATATAAGCATTATCAATAGATGAAGCGTCTTGACTCTGTAATATATAATTGTACTGCAGAAAAAATAACAATATTAAATTCATGTGTAAGATCTCTACAGCCATTTAAAACAATTTCTAATAGTCTATCAGGGACAAGATGAACCCAAAGGCTTGGCTTGACACCTGGAGCAAGCATTTGCAACAGCATTTACAAGTTTTCATCCACTAGCATAGTATAGCGGGCAATGGAAAAAAGTGAAAAGTGTCTGTGACTGGGTAGCTGCAGGAAAAGGCTGCAGATAAGACAATATTTATTTCAAACATATGCACATTTAATCTTGGCTAACCCAAGCAGAGTTTGGTCTGAACAATATTAAGAAAGTGTTTTCAATATGAAAAATAAGAGGGTATTTCATGTTGAAAGGATAATAGCTTATTAAATTTCACTTCAAAATTAGAGAGAATGCGTTTCACTAACAGCAGCTGGTAGGTCATTCCGTGACCTAATGGTTGAAGGGATAAGAGAAGTATATAAGCTGTCAGTTCTACATTTAATTCGTTTCGGTTCGGCGGGGTTTCTTGAAGGGCGACGTGCTTGTACAAGTACATTATCTGGCATTAGGTCTTTTGTTCAGCATTTCATATAGTTGTAATAATTTAAATAATTTTCCCTGGGAAGGAGGTGGACCCCACCAAATTTCAGCCAGCAGGCAATCACGAGAAGTAAATTTTGCAGCTCCATTACAAATCCTGGCTTCTACTGAAAACCTTCACCGAAATCTGACAGTTTTTGGCTTCAGTTGTAAAAAAGAACTCACCCATACTCCGTGGTAGGGCAAACCATATTAAGGAATAATTTCTCTGGTGTTTTCCTTGAAAGTTTAAATGAAGTCGCTTAAGGAGCGCAAGGCGTTTGCTCGCTTTTGTAGCGATGCGGTTTATATGAGAGTGGCATGTTAAGAAGTGGGATAGTGTTGTATCTCGAGGACTATGGCTTGTGGTCTCGGGCATTGCGGTGTAGCCGATATATAGTGTTGGGTGTTTTACTTTAATACGTTCACAGGTAAACAGAAGGGAAGGGAGATTTTAGAACATTAAATGAGACGCGCCACAGTCTGCCCCAAATGTGAAGATGCCCAATACTAGTATTTATATGAGTGCCAGATGCCATGGAGTCATTAATCGTTTCTACGAAACCTATGTGTTATCGGCAAAGAGTGTAGCGTCACAATATCATCAGCAATGTCATTTATATAAACAGAAACAAAAGGGGCCTAAGAATGGAGACCTGCGGGACCCCAGCTTCAATGGGTAACCACAAAGAGGACTGGGCATGTCTGAGAGGTCTCTGTTGACGATTAGTCAGGTAATGTTCGACTCATTTGAGAACAAGGGACATATGCCTTATTATTTAATTTAAAGAGTAGGCCGCAATGCCATACCCGGTCCAAAGCTTTAGAGATGTCTAAGAAGACCATTCTTGCCTCTTTTTGGAGTTAAAGACCATGACATATCTTGTGTACAATATTTACAAGTTTATTTATGGTAGACGCATCATATACAAAGCCAGAATTGCGGTCCGTGAAGAGATGATTTCCCATTAAGTACTCGTACAGTGCATTGTACAAAAGTCCCTCAAGGACCCTCGATACATTACATAGCAGGGGAATAGGACGATAGTTCGACTTTAGTTGCATATCTGATTTTTTGAAAACCGGGCATGTATTTGATTTCTTCCAGTTGCTCGGGAAATCACCTAATGATAAACACAAATTGACAAACGACACAGGGGTTTGCATGTCCTTGGAGCAGTTGATTTAAGTAGGAAATTACTAATACCGTCAGGACTTGCTGCGGAACTAATTCTCAATAAGGACAGAATTTTCACAACATCATTTTTATTTACTTTAAACTGGTCCAGCTTTACATCAGTGTGGTACTGGAAAATAAGGAGACAGGGGCATTTTCATCCACATGGATTTTGGACTGGTTTGCAAAAATATTGATCGTATATGTTTCTGCCTTGTCTATATTGTTTGATATAATTGCATCATTTTCAAAAAAAGGTAGTATGTTGGGATGGAGCTAACACCCGAAAGTAGATTTAGAGAACCGCCACGGTTCCTTCACGTTAATTTTTTTGCTGTCTAATTCCGCTTTTAAATTTTAAAAGTAAGATCAAAATGATTTTTGATTTGCTGAAACAAAGATATCCCGAAAGCGCTTATAAATCTGAATTAGGTGTTTATTGTTTGGAGAGGGATTACTATTATCTTTTTGAGCTGATTTTCTGTGCCTTTTCCATGCGCATTTTCGTCTTCTAATCAGTAGTTTATTGTAAGCTGTGATCCAAGTTTGTGTTTGGGACGAATAAGAATATTTTCATTTGGAATGATTTCCTTGGCGGTTACTATAAATAAATTTGATCAGCAGTCAACTTTTACTTCAAGAGTGTCAAACAAATCGAAGCCAACTTCCCAAGGGGCTTGTTCTAGAGCTTCGTTTGGCTCCGCCGGGTTCGCTCGCTTGAAATCCCACACGGTTCTCAGATACGATTTGTCTTTGGGAAAAGTAATCAAGAAGGTACCAAAAAATGCCACAGTGATCGGAGTTCGATATAGGCGGAAGAACGCCACTATTAATATTAGAAAGAGAGTCTGTCACAGACAAAGGGCGCCTGAACTACGCACCTGTGTCAATTTGCTTGTTCCGTTTTTTGGGTGATTTTGCGTGGATTGCATACTTGGACCTTTGTACATATTGAGCCCATAAGGCCATAGAACACGGAGGATAGTACCCAGGAGACTGTAGGACAAGTTTTCATTGAAGGTTTGATTTATTTTTTCACTTGAAACGCATTAGACTACATGGTACAGAATTTCTTTGTTCCACAGCCATGACTTCAATGACCGCTGCCTACTAGCTGTGATGCAAAAATGCGTGTGTGTACATATACCCAGCCTTTAGTCAATGAGACACTATACGTGCACTGTGTGGACCGACAAACTTGATTTTTTGTGACTCTGATAAAGTGATTCTATACTGCTTTTAATTAGGAGAAAATCATGAGTAAAATTATTGACAAGACTAAAAATGATCAAATGTAATGAAGAATCTAGTCGCAAAACCTCGGCAGATGTAGACCCAAACATGCTAGATGCCATCACATGTGTGATACGTGAGGAGCTGTGTGATATAAAAGCCAAAGTCGACTGTGTTGCTATTCCAGTAGCAACCCTTAATGACAAGCTTAACAACATGGAAACGAGCATCCCAAATTTCAGCAATCGTGTCGATCATGTTACCAATGTCTTTCTACCTGTGTCTGGAGAACCCATTATATTAGTCATTTCATGTACAATAGGGTAATCCAGTATAAATAAATATGTTTAAACTGAAAAAACTACCTGAAAGAAAGGAGAAAATAACTCAGATATTTACTGAATGGACCCTCAAAGTACTGGATAAAGATGTGCACGATCGAAAATGGGATTAATCAATTCATTATTAACAGGGCCAGCAGGGGAAAAGGCATGTGATAAAGTGCTTTCGTCAAACTTGCCAAAGGTCATCTGAAGGTGGATGGTGCGGAAAATACACAAATGGCAGCTTGTCACAGGTTGAATCAACAGGCTGATTCAGGAATAATTATTCATTTCCTTTATCTTGATCAACGCAACAAATGGTTGCTGGGAGCACGCAACTTCAAAGGCCATCCTAGAAAAATATCCATCTCTCCACATGTTCCTCCTGTACTCAAACCCATGAAAAAAAAAAAAAACAAAAACAAAAAACAAAAAACTTTTGGATAATGTCGCAAGCTGCCAAAGGAACAAAAATCGAGCATCAAATATCTGAAGAGCTGGCCCTACATACAATTTTATCTGTCGAAGGACACGACCCTATTTACCAAAGCATAATAAAAGAAGAAGTTGCAAGAAAGTTTCTGGAACTTGACCCCAAAATATCATTTCGCTAAAGTTTAAAATGTCAAATATGGACACGAAAGTATAAAAACATTTCTCCCCGGTATCAAATAATACTTGAATTCCTCCCTCACAAATCTAGATATTTGGACATTCTGGTACATTCTACTTAAATGTTTGTCAGCTGTGCTTCTGAAACCTGATACAAACAAACTCGATTTTCCCATTATCGTTAATTTATCAACACCCTGAGTTTCCCCTCTTCACCACAATAAATAGTATATAACCTTATTGTGCAGAAAAATCGTATCAATCCATTAAACACGACTTAGCTGATTTACTTGCTGATCTGTTAGTGTTCTGAACCACAATTACTATTTGAACAACAATTATTGTCGCCATGTGCGTTTTCTTTCCTCGAGCGCATTGAGAAAAAGATATGGCCATTTTTGGGTTTTTCATTTCTTGTCTACCACCTGTGTCATGTGGCTTTTCCTATATTGGACCCTAATACTCTGTTAATCTGTTGTTTTCGCTCTGTCACGTGAAAGAATATAAAACTCTGTGTAGGCTTTTCTTGCCTGTTTACCTAATGCATCTGCAAAAGATATCTGTAATACTGCATGTACTCAGGAGATACCATGCCTTGAACATGTCAGTCGGTTATTTCCGCAATGAAAGGTCAACAGCGATAGCCTGTGTTCGAGTTAATTTGTTTTATTATAATGGATATTCTGATAATGATTGCATGTTTAAGAAATACACATATGTCACAGTATTCGGTTTGATTATTTTCGACTGTATATCACACAACATACAGTCGATATAGCAGTATTGTCCTCATGTAACAGGGACACATGGTATTCTTAACCAACCAAGTTGTTTGACTAATCTCAATGACAGTGAACATAACTATGCACGAGTACAAATATTTTACAGCTCATTAAGATCCATGGTACAATGACGTTACATTATCACTCACAGATTACCTGAAGGAAACAAGTAATTGCTATTGTGGCTCAGGACTTAAATTGTTTATTTGTGAGGCCTTTGTTTAAGAAACAAGTGCTAGTGCTCGGTGCTCGACCATGAAAATACACCTGACATGCCCTATTCTCTGAGGGCCATATTGTTTATAGAACTGTGGACATGCAGCGAATACTATTGACAAGCTGTTGCATGTGTCGCCTTGAATTGTTGACTGGAATGGACGTCTTGTCAACGATTACATAGTTTTGTAAAATGATATTACTTGTACAATTATGCTCTAATTGTCGAAGGTGTTTACTTTTAATGCCATTATTCTCACGACACTCAATTGACATGAAATTGAGAATGGAACTGCATTTATCCTTATCACAAGTCTGAATGGCTGTGAATCCATTAACTATAAGAATTATTCGTTGTTTTGGTTTTTGTTTGGGTATATATATATATATATATATATATATATATATATATATATATATATATATATACAGGTGATGTAAACATAATTTGAATCAAGTAACATTTGCAACAATGATCTCAGTTGGGTTGATTTCAAATATTTCAAGCCTCATGCGACTGTTTGTTCTTTTTTTCTTCTTTATCACGTCTCAGCGGATAGGCACACTTTGTCACCCGCTAAACGCTGTTTTGCGTTCCTGTTCTTATTCCACTTTGTGTCATTCTTTTGTATACATAGCGTTGTTTTCTTACACGATATTAGGTATCAGAGGATACTCGGGGAATATTTTTTTTCACTGTGTATTATTCATATATTACGTGTGCGTATTCAGGATGTCTTAAACAATTCTTGTTCTGAATATGGCCAATGCCAGTGGCATACTGGATGGTGTTGGAGGTTTGGGCGTAAACTCGTTTTTAAATTTTTTGGGTACAACTTCATATATTGATAATGATCCTGATTCGTATGAGCAAAAGCTCATAAAACAATCTCCTAATTATAATATTGATAGGTTGGTTTGTCATTTAAAGAATATTCAAAACTGTTTTACTTTTATAATTCTAAACTGCGGATCTTTAAACGTTAACTTTCAGGAAGGTCGTATCTTATAACATTATCTGAATACTCATGGTTGTTTGCCATGTGTTATATGGCTACAAGAGACTTGATTAAGTGAAAATTTTGACCTCTCTTTATTACGATGCGACTCTTTTAATCTAGTGTTTCAAGGTAAATTTTGCACAGCTTAACGTGGCTTGACTATTTACAGTAAAAACACCTATGAATATGAGTGTATCGACCTTTATCAGAAACCCGATGTATATGAAGCCATGTTTATTAAAGTTAAACACAAAAATAAAAACAATCAACTCATAAAAAGAAACCTTTATAGGTCCCCCGAGGGACTTAAATCAAAATTATGAATTATTTATCGATGAATCAGCACCAGTTTTAAAACAAATGCAAAAAGCAAAACATTGTGTGGTTACAGGTGAAGGCTTTGATATCGATCTACTGAAGATACACGACAAAGCGCTTTTTGATACCATCACTTTTCTTAGTTATTATCCTCAAATCACGCTACTCGCTAGGCTTCCAACACGCCGTGGCACTATAATTGATAATTTCCTTTTAAAAATGTCTGACATAAACATTTATTCTTCAAACTCCGGAAAAATAACTTCCAGCATTTCCGATAACTTTCCATATTTCATATGCCTAGATAATCTAAATGATAAAAATGATTCAATTCCTAAATACATTCAAGTACGTGACCGACATCTCGAGGCCTTACAAAGACTTAATAAATATATAATAGATGCAAAAATTTGCGAAAAAATAATCACAGATTCAAATCGCAATAACTCTTATGCTAAATTCATGGACGTCTCTCTCCCTGTTTACATACACATTTCCCGCTTAAGACTGTAAAATACAACAAACATAAACATAAAAAAATCACCATGGATTAGTCAAGGACTCGTTCAATCAATAAAAACTAGCGATTAAATGTATAAAGAACTAAAAGAAACTCCCCATGAGAGGGAAGACTATTATCATCGGGGGATTAATTTTCATACGTATAACAGAATTCTGAAAAATAACATTCGGGTCGGAAAGAAAACTTACTTTCAAAACTGCTTTAATAAGCATAAAAACGATATAAGAATACGTAGTTTACTACAAATGACATTTTGAACTCAATGAAAAAGAAAAGTAAATCACCCGATTGATTCCTCTTAGACGGCTAAGCTATCAGTGATAAAAATGAAATAAGTAACAAATTCAATGAGTAGTTTACAAATATTGGTCCCAAATTAGCCTCAAGGATACCCGTGTTTTCTGATAGATCGTTTAAAGACTATTTACATAATCCAAGTCAAAACAATGTTTCTTTGAGCCTGGTTACTCGTGATATGGTACTGAAGATTACAGATTCACTGAAACCTAAAAATAGTTGTGGTTTTGATAGAATCTCTATGAAATTACTAAAGAACATTAAAAATGAGATTTATTCTGCAATTACTATGGTTATATCAGTCTTTAACGACTGAAATATTTCCAGATCATTTGAAAGTAGCCAAAATTATACCCATATACAAAAAAGATAATGTTTAGTTACTTGAAAATTACCGACTGATTTCTGTTTTGCCTGCTATATCAAAACTTTTTGAAAGAGTATATATAATCAGGTGTGCCATTATTTTTAATCTCATAATCTTTTTTACACCAGACAATATGGGTTTAGAGGATATCATTTAACCGAATACGCCGCACTTGAACTTATAGATAAAATTTTATTTCAGATGGACAGAGGAGAAATTCCTATCAGTATATTTATGGACCTTTCAAAGCCTTTCAAAACTTTAGACCATGCCATTCTACTTCATAAAGTACGCTATTATGGAATTAAAGATACCGCGCTTGATCTGTTTAAAAGTTATTTAGCTCACAGGAAACGGTAGGTTGCTTATAACGAAGTGCATTCCAATAGTTTAAATACAAACACTGGTGTCCCACTAGGATCCATCTTGGGCCCTTTATTGTTTATCATTTATATAAATAATATAACTTTGGCCTCTTCATCGTTTGAATTTATACTATATGCTGACAATACATCATTATTTAGTGCTCTTAGTGTCTTTTATTTATATCATAATCTATTGAAGAGGCTACTCACCAAAGGAATGCAGAGTTACGTCAAATAAACACATGGCTAAATGTTAACAAGTTGTCGCTTAATGTAAACAAAAAACCTGCTTTATGATCTTTCACCATGCACAGAAACGTACTGCTGTCCCAAACCTTAAAATTGATATAGAGAAAATTAAATGTGTTGATGAGTTTTACTTTCTTGGCATCACTCTAGACAAATATATGACCAGGAAAAAAATATCGAAAAAATGGCATCCAAAGTTCCAAAAATAATGGGTATAATGAATAAATTAAAATAGTCCCGCCCTCCTATATCCTTAAGATTATTTACACTTCATTGATATTACCTAAATTTACTATGGGTTGCTTGTGTGGGGACACAACCTGGAGGGGTTAGAAAACAATTTTAAAAAAGGCTGTACGAATCATAAATCATAGCAAATATAATGCTCATACTGATCAAGTCTTCAAGTCCCATGAATTTCTAAAATTTCAAGATATATTCACCTTCTAAATTTTGAAATTTTACCACAAAATTAGAAATGAGTGAATTCCTTCCTACTTTTATCAACAATTCATAACACCAACATCCCAAATTCATCAACATGATACCAGAAATGAGTCTTTGTTGAGATCCTGCACACATCACACCATTGCCAAAAAGTGTTTAAGGCATGAAATCGTACGTATTCTGAATTCCTTACCCAATATAATTAAAGAAAAAGTACATTCGCACAGTTTACATTTTTTTTCAAATTATGTCAAAAAAACACTTCTCAATAAACATGAAACTACCTGTACAACACAAAATATCTGTAATTCTATGCTATGTCTGTAACTCTAATTGATATATATATATACATATATATATATATATATATATATATATATATATATATATATATATATATATATATATATGTATATATATATATATATATATATATATGTGTGTGTGTGTGTGTGTGTGTGTGTGTAGTTTTGTGGTTGTCATTATAATATGTAACTTAAACTTATTTTTAGGGTAGCGCACACGAGAGCGGTCTATCAAAGACCTTAATGTTTGTCTCCCTTACCATATAATTTGTATACTTGTTTGCAATCATACATTCAACTGTTTGTATTGTGTTTTGTATTTATACCCTTGCGTTCTTATTGTATGTATACATAGATATTATGGTCGAATAAACAATTCCTGATTCCTTATCCCTGTAGTAAAGCGATCTAGAGTGTTATAAAAAAAGTGCCTCCTGTGGGTTCATCTGTGATTTGATATGAATTATTAGTATTACGAGCAACCAAGTCTACGAGTTTAGCACGTAATTGGTATTTAATTCACTATTGGCATGGTCAGAGTTCCAAAGTTCACGTAGATCATTAAAATCGCCAGTCATGATAAGGATGCAAGGGTTCAACTCCATGGCTTCGGTAATGGAATCTAAGCAATTTGGAAAAAAAAAATATGACGCCCAGTAGCTGAGTGGCCAGGCGGGTGATAATAGGGACCACTAAGGGCTAACCCACGGTCGGTAGCTATTTTTATCCTAGCATATTCACAGTTGGTTGATTCGAAATCGTGGTGTTGGGTTCCAGGCAGAGAGTCTTTAACATAAATATTTTATGTTCGGAACGAGCGGGACTCGATCCTGCAACCTTTGGCACCAGCCGTCTAGCTGAAATGGGAAACTTGACCAAATCCCCATTCTTAAAAAAAAAAATGGTTCAATGGAGGTAGTTATGTGCGAGTGCCATATCAGCTTGGTTATGCAGTATATGTACTGGGTCGGCTTTTATTTCCAGTATCATGGACTTAAATCCACCAGCATTAAGGAAATGCCGAAGAGATGTGTTTTATGTTCGGAAAGAGTGGGACTCGAACCTGCACCTTTGGCTTCAGTCGCCTAGCTGAAATGGGAAACGCACATGTTCGCTCGACCAAATCCCCATTCTTGAAAAAAAGAAAAAGAATGGTTCAATCATGCACATATAAACAAGTTTATATACCCATGGTTCAATGGAAGTACTTATGTGCGACACCTCCTCCACGACTGTTTCGGGCGGTACGTAAAGGAGGTTGAAACTTCTGAAGATTCAACAATTGATCGGGTTAGTTCTCATCAAACCATGTTTTAGACAATGTTATAATATATATATCTTCAAACTGAGCGGAGAAATGGAGTTCGTTAAATATTCCATCGCTCTTAAGACCACGAATGTTAGCATGACAAAATTTGATTTTCTTTTGAGTTTGGGTTCCAGGATTTGCATGAATATCTATGGCAGGCAATAACCGATAGTTAAGTGCCAACGATACGTGTGTCATACATATAAATGTATTTAATAAGAGCAAAAGAAAAAATAATCGACCGGAATTCCCAAGACGTACCATTTCGATCAGTGTTGCAATGTTCTACAGGTATTTTGATAAGAAGTTAAGAACAGTAGAAAAGTCCAATTGCAGCCTTGTATTGCTGTATGCTACAGACCATTTTCAAGAAAAGAGTTTCATTACTAGCTTCTAAATGTTGTTGTGCGCTCGGTGTCCCAATTAGATTTTAACAGTCAATGCAAAAAAATGTATAATTGGTACAATCAAATATCCTGCTGGCTGAATCTTACAGACAAAAAACATATGTCATAATGCAAATACGCAACGCCCCCCCCCCCAAAAAAAAAAAACACACAGAAAAGCGACATGAAAAAAACAAAAAGAAAAGGAAAGAACCTCATGATGGGATGTCTTAAAAAATAAGAGAAAAACAAAAAAAAAACATGCAAAGAGATAATTGTTGTAACATTCAAATGATTCTTGGTACATGGAAAGGCTGAAGCTAAGACCTTATCAGGAATATGACTTATTATAATACATCAAGGTATCATCAGTTGGTAAGGCTTTGTTTGTAACGCAGGTCCAACGAAATAAAACAAGCTCGTTTGTACATGCTGAACACCTATAATAAATACTGATTCATGAAAGCAACAAAAATTACGTCCTAGCAGTTATATTTCAGGATCATAAGTATATCCATCATAATGCCATCAAAAACACATAGTACGAAGATGATTTAGCTCCTTCAGTTCCAAGTTTTGAACTGAGTCAACAGCTTTTCTCGGCGTTCCTTTGGTGCCTGGCGCCCAAAGCCCGCCGAGGAAAGCTGTTGACTCAGACTACTATATTTCCAGCAACTGCAGGCATTCTGGTAGTTGAATGAAAGGTCAATTTACAAAAACATATAAATCGAGCATCCTTATCATAATTGAGAGCAGTTCGTCTTAAGTAGTTGGACAATAGTACCAGTTGGCACTAAAAGAGTTAAATACGGTTTTGAGTTGCCATTGACAACGGCTGTCAAAGAAATCTTCCTCGCATTAAAATATGTACACAACTAAGGAGATTAAAAATACACACAATCGTATCATTGAAAACATTCCTATGTTTTCACAGTTTAATTGCTAATGGGTTGTAAAATTAGGATACCGTAATCGCGCAAACGACCAGCCTGGGCATACGCGAATGCGGTATTAATACTTTAACAGCCTCCAAAATATACAGATCTGTTTGTTTACCACAAATGTTGTACGGATGTAAAGTGTCGATAACTCGTCCGAAAGATATAGATACTCTCGGCACGGCTCACAGACAGGCCAACGCGCGAATGCAGTGCGGAGATTCAGTGCTTGGTTTAAACACATTTTATCCCCAAAAGAAAACAATTGGGGAAAAAGGCAGAGCCCTGTGTGAATCCCTCTTGCAAAAGATGACACAGGAATGGGACAGACGTAACATACATCAGCTGCGCCGCCACACGTCGAGTGAAAGAGGCACATCAGGTGTGGGGACGCAGGGGCAAAACAAGGAGACGATGGACTCCACCAAACAGAACACGGACAGAGGAGCTTATAGAAATTACCAACATATGGATCATGTTAATGGTTCAACTTCGAAACGTTCTCCTTTTTATATCAACTCTTGCACACAGAAAAATATAAAAATATTTTCTTCGAGCCTGCGCTGACAATCACCGAGTAAAATTGTATTTAACAGAAGGATGCATGAACTGAATTTAAGGACGTATGAAGATTGTTGCGTATAAAATATCGAGGGCAAGTAAGGAAATTATGAAATACGGTTTTCGACAGCAGCACCGCACGAATATGCTGGTGACTTATTTGGAAAAGATGCTCATTCAATTGGCTGTGGCTCATGCGTAGTCCAAAGTAAAATAGATATATTTTCCCTACATTAAAGAGTTCGGGATATTTCAACGAACATTTCGATTGGTTAGAAAGTCTCCTTTTAAACTGGTACAAAGTCGATAGATTTCGGAATTCAAGAGGAAGAAGATTCCACAATTTCAGTGCCTTGATTCAGTGCTTGCCTATGAGCTCAGTAAATGCTGGTGTGTTAGCACACTGGGCTGGCTCTCAGTAGAGGGCTAAATAGTAATAAAAAGTGTTATTGTGGTAGTTTCCTCCGCCTCCTGCTGCGTCTCTACAGAGACGAATACTAGTTTGTCATATGTTTATAAACCAGCACGAAGTTCAACAATTGTCACATGCGGTTACGAGATCACTGATTAAATATTTGAAAATGTATATGTTTGATGTTAATTGTAATGGAAATATTGAGTCTTGGACGTGACTTTCCGTGTAAATTTGTGTAAAAACGTGAGGTTACAAGTAATGTATAAGGCAAGAAGAAACAGAAATGGTATTACAGTATGAACACTAATATCAAACTAGATATCTCTAAGCAAGTCGTAAATGATATGACACCACATGATTAGTGGAATTTAGCTAAAGAATACCTAAAGTTCATTGGTTGCGCTACTTCATGAAAAACTGATTTTTGGTGAGCATTGTCTTAGGGTTAATTCGGGAAGAATGGAAAATATCTCATGAAATTCGAGGTTGGGCACAATGTGTTGCCAAGGCGAAATTGAAGATTTAAAGCATTTCATCCAGTATTGTTCTCATGTGTGAACATGTAAGACAAAGTCTTTTTGATGACGTGAGCTAAATTATCTCTTCCTTAAGAGGATTGAGTTATGAACAGAAATTACGTCTTGTCTGTGGCGGAACATTTAGAGATGCGGGACATCATAGTTGAGAAAAAAAAAAAGAAATCTAATGCCGTAATATACCGTTCATGTATAAAATAAGGGTTGCGTCTGACAGACCCAGACAATTACAGTAATTTTGTATTATTCATTTCTCGTGTGTAAGTACTGGTGACTTGATACATGTCATGTGGCAGATGACGATTGTATAAGTCTACGCGAGAAGACAGAAGTATAAGCTACACTTATAATGTCATTGTAATTAAGTATATTCTCATATCAATCTGAAATACTTTTACATCTGCTGTGTGAATCTTATTTGTGGTAACTGTAACCGCTGTACATGGCTTTCACGTCTTTATGTATCTCTTCACAGAATGGAGGTAAATAAAGAACATACATACAAACGTAAACTTTGAATATTCAACAACGATAGGTGAACCATGGGCACCTATCGCTCATCACGTTCGCAGATGCAAGTTTTATGTTACTACAACACGAACTCTGTTTTTTAATGTGTTGGTCTACAGTCTGTGTAACGTTTACCCAGCATCGCATTCATCCTGGACAGATCCTTGACAAAGATACAGACAGCTACTGTGCACCTTTTGCTCCTGCCAATTGTGCTACTGAGGATGACACAATTGATACTGGGTCAATTACTGGATCAATTATAACACATTCCCAACACAGTAAACGCAACATTATGAGACATTCCGCATTCTTACACTTCAATTAAGAAAGAAAGGAATCTAATTGGATAATAGCCGTGAGACATTGAATGTGTCTCCGCGAGCTCTCTCAGTAACGGTCAACATTTTGTCTGATTGCTGCCCGCGGAGACTGAGGTTGACATGGCGTCATCACATATCGACACACTTACGGTGGAAGCTGTGAAGCTAGTGCGCAGTGAGACTGGCAACTTTGGATCGCAATTATCCATTGAATTTTTTCACAAGTACATTAAACCTATATATATTTCCTGATAAGTACATATCCATAGATTTGTATCCATAGAGTTTTTTTTTGTAGGATTGATTTTTATTGAGATTTTATATCACTTTTTCTGACTTGGTAGGATTTTCACATTTTTGCAGAGAGGTCAGACAATTTTTTCCAGTTGAAATCAGAAGAAATTTAAAATAGATAACCATGTCCATCATCGAATTCAATGGTTAGTCCTGAAATAGCATAAATAAAAAGTTATAAATTTTTAATTTAGGCTTGACAGGTTGTTCATTTTTCTTCTATAAGTTGCTCCAACAGTCAAGGAAGGGGTTGTCAAAAAAAATCTGGAAACCTTTCCTAGATATGATATTTTTTCTTTTAATGTTCTTTGATTTCAATGTGATAGGCCAATTCGTACGCTTGTGAGGCGAGATACATCTTGCAGAGGTTAAGCAAAAAAACAGTTCCGAAAAAATCGCATTGAAAGAGAAAGTTGCCAATACTTACACATTTATGGCTATAATGTGACACATACTCATTTCATGGTTTCCTGGGTAGTGACATTTGGCCTGTCGTCCACCACCCCCGTCAACATTTATATACTGACTACTATATTAATCATACTACAGGGCTGCTCTTTCCTTAGTGATCATAATTTAAATTCAAATTTAAAGCTCACTGTAATTGACAATGAAAAGGCCGTTTACTTAACTCCAGTTAACTTATGGCTACTGTACTCATAAATGAATGCAATTGGATGGGCATCCATGTATCCATCCATCCACCCACCGACCCACCCACTCATCTATCCAACTATACATGCCGTATTCATATACAACCGAGTAATATATCACTTGTATATTCACACCCAAGTCTCATGTGGCATACCTTGTACACGTCATACGTGGCAATGGTGGCATCAAAGAGACTATACAAATCGTTGAGCAAATTTACAACCTGCATCGGCGTGCTGTCAGAAGAGAGAGAGGTAAAGCCCACGATGTCTGAGAAATATATTGTAACTTCATCAAACAGTTCTGGTTCGACAGAGCCTCCTGCCTTTAATTCCATGGCGACGCTTCTGCAATTTCAGATAATAACATCACAACGATCTCTAATTTCCAAGTCAAAGAGTTTGACCTCCGATTAATAGAATGCACAAAGTTAATTTACATGGGATACAAACATACAGCATACCAATTTTGAACGACTCTTAGAAGAATGTTTAATTTAATTTAAATGAGTGAAAAGATATGTTATGAGGTTATTTGTTAACCCAGAAGTGGTACACCAATGTTTACCCTCAAATCATACACAATCACTAGTGTCAAGTCAAATGCGCAATTTTATATAAAATGTAGTATCCTGTTGTGAAAATATAGGGTGTTAACCCTTAACCCTTACCCCCTTAAACCTGTCAAAACCGGCTAGTGGTCAAATGTCGTCTGCTTCAACGTTTTATACTAATTTAAACAGTAATGAAAACTAGCTTGACTGAGAATTGCAGATGAGACCAATCAAGATCACGTTCCCCAGGTCAACAGCTTTCCTTGGCATGGGTTGGGCCCAACCCATGCCAAGGAAAGCTGTTGACTCAGTCTCAATTCAAGGGGAAAAGGGTTAAAATACAAATTTCTAAATTGAGCTCTCTGCTTTCCTCAGCCCTCAAGGTGTTATGGGAAGGCTCCTGACCTGCACCATTTACCGTCTCTGGGATTTGCAAATTTAGACTGGTCTTGTCCCCACTAAAACAGAATGATAATTCAGACGAGTGCGACCTTGTCGTGACCAGACCTCCAGGGGTTAATAACGCAATCTGTATTTTTTACCGACCGATGCATTTACAAATTGAATGAAATAACTAATGCGGGCGTGGTTAACGGATTGCTGGGGCAAATGATAACAGGTGAGACCTACTGTGGTAACATTCTGTGTAAGAGCAAATCCGTTTTCTTCTTTTCCTCGATGAGTTCTCGCGTCCTCTGCCCAACTATATCCTCCAGATTGTTGGCATACTTCTCCAACTTGTTGATCATGTTGTCCACAATATTGAATTTGCTGTAACATTCAGCATAGAAAAATAACAGATACTTTGGTGCTTTGCATGTAATTCCACATTTGTAACCTTGTAATTTTGTCCATTCTTCCGACTATACGGCTCACATACATACATACATACATACATACATACATACATACATACATACATACATACATACATACATACATAGTATGTATTACATACATATATACACACATACATACATACATACATGCAATGTCATATATGCAGATAAAAAACATAAAATGACATCATGTGGATAGGGCCTGGTCAAACAGACTATATTTCCCATACGACTTGCCTAGATAATGATAACTGCTATAACTGGCGAGTTACGTAAATGAATGCAAATTTGCATGTATGAATGCATAGATTGTAATGAAGACGTACTGTCCCTTAAATATTCGAGCCAGCTGTTTGCGAACTTGTTGAATATCAGGCCTAGTTTGGGTTCCTCGGACCAGCACTGTTCCATCAATGTTCTGATTTTAGGGTTCACGTCCTGATCATCGGGAACAGTAGGACGAAACGGTGGATCCTCGTGATTCTTCACTCGTTCTACAATCTCTGTAAGAAGAGATGAATAAATCAGCGCTCATCAAAGCAAAATTTATGCTTAATTTATGAACCAACTTGATAAGTTTGTATTCAAAATGGTCATAAAGAGCTTAATTGAAGTACCAGCATATATCTATAACTGGAGAGAAAATAAGCAAATCACTCCCACTGTTTAGAGGATGACGGAAGGAGCCTGTGTAAGTGGGTACCGCATAAATAAGTTAAACTCCCCAGTAGAATATTGATCCGACAGGTGTTCTGATGAGGAACATTTATCCCTCCTTTGGACTTATGTGGTGGATGTTGTTTTATTTTATTCTATTTGTTTTATCTTACTTATATTTTCATTTATTTTTTTTATTTTATTTTTTTGTAGACCACTCGACAGTCATGACAGGCTTAGGCCTTCTTCTCTGCTTTGCACAAAAACCTTCCACAAGGAATCCTGTTCTTCCGCATATAGTCCGAAAATCTTCTCGATGAAACGCTCATTAACTGTCTCAAAATGTGGTACTGCTACCATGGTTACTGCGTCAAGTACCGCTACCTATCGAGCATGTTTTCCTATTCATGTGAGTTTCAAAGTAGACCAAACAGGTAAGCGTGCCATACATGTTGATGTAGCAAGTGGTGGTTCCGCGTGATACATGCTGGTGTAGCAAGTGGTAGTACCGCGTTTTTTGTGCCGATGTAGCACTTGGCCCAATATTTATGCTGGTACGACAAACTAGACCCAGGTTTGCCATCCGGATTTCTTTCTGCATTCTCAGGTAGTCAGAATTCAGTTTGTTTTTGTTTTCTTTGACTGTCTAGAGGCAAAGGTTGTGTACTTTGTGATTATTGAACCGCGCCCTTTGGTTTAAACATATTTTATTCAACTAAAATACATTGTTATTGTTACAAACATAAGTTTAACGATTGGGAAAGAGGGCACAGCCCTACACTTATCCTTATTGTGAGAAAAGACAAGTATGGACAGGACACCACGAGACGTACATGGAGTTGGGAACATGCTGCAGGTGACAACACCCACACAAGACAGACAGCTGGGCTGGACCAGTAATATGTTTTAACCCATGCAACCTGTACAAGTGGCTGCTGTGAAACTTAAATGACAAGTTATACATATACCCCGGTCCTTATGTTGACGATTTATTCATACTGAGGTCTTTATTTGACGGGATGTTCATGTGACCTTTTCACTGACCATGCAGCAACATGAGTTAACTCCTGAGAGCTGAAGGGCAGGCTACAGAGCTGAGCATACCCAACTGCGGCAAGAGATTTACAAACCCTCGGATCCCGTCACAGCATGCAAACGCAGCGCTGCCGCCATCACGCACAGGTCAGGTAAACTAAACGAAATCAGCCAATACCCACAGTACTGAAGCGCCCGGTGGCATGTATATATTCGTGTACAGCCAAAAAAATGATAGTGTTTTCGGAAAAAGAGAACATTGCAGCGAGCCTTGTAGCAAAGTATGTAAAGTGAAAGGAGCCAAAGGAACCATTTTTTAAAACTTGGGCCATGAGAAGAAGAAATGCCAAGTATTCTCTCGCGGTGAGCCACAGGAGCATTCGGAAGTGTCCTTTGCTCCAATCGTAAAACGATGCGAATTTAAAGGACTATCGTCTAAGCGCAGGCGCGTGTGTTGGACAGCTAGAACTCTATTTCCAATGTTATACAATTCAGGAAACTTAGCAGGACGTAATATATGTTTAGCAATCTTCCATTTAAAAATCTGGATAGATGCCGAGTTTTGAATATCCAGAGGCAGCTGATTCCAAAGTCGAATAGCTAGGATGAAAAATAAGATTTATCACACAGTTCTGTCCGGGCCCTAAAATGGGGAAGTCAAATTGTTGTCGAGTGTCGTGTATCGAGTATCACTCGTATTATTTATAATACAGCATAGAGATTCGGACACAAGCCTGTTCACTAATTTACACATAAAAGCTAGTTTTGTTGCTTTCCTGTGTTCAGCCAAAGTCAGCCAGCCAATTTCTTCATAGAGCTTAGCGTTGCTTGTCCCATGCATTGCACCTGTTACAATACGAGCTGCATTCAATTGACCATTTTCGAGCTTTTCCTCGTCAGATGCTGTACAGCCACTCCACACCGGACTACCACATTCAAGTATAGGCCTGACAAAAGAAACATAGATAGCTTCCAGAGTGTTGTTGTCTAGGATGAATTTTAGACTCTTCATAATATTGATCATTTTAGTGGCTTTGACTGTGATCTCCGTTATGTGATAAGACCAACGTATGTCCGAGCGTGTTGTGATTCCAAGGTGCTTATGTTGATATATATCAACTAAAATATAACCCTGGAAGCTGATAGGAGGGTGATTTGGTGGGTTCATCTTCCGAGATATAAGCATGGAGATAGTTTTTACGGCGTTAAAAGTTACTGGCCAGTCTTTGGACTACTGTTCAATATCAGAGAGATCTGAGTTAAGAGTATTGGCAGCAGCGATTGGGTCATCAGTTGTCAGATGTAAAGAAGTATTATCAGCGAACATTTTTATTTTTGAACGGACTATGTCTACAATATCATTGATATAGATTTAAAACAAGAGTGGTCCTAACACTGATCAATGGGGCACACCGGCATTAATTTTTGCCAAATTGGATGATTGACCCTGGATCACAATCCGCTGGTAGCGATTATCTAAGTAATCAGAAAACCATTCAAGAAGATTCCCAGTAATGCCAGCATTCCTTAACTTATATATTAGGCCGAAGTGCCAAACTTTGTCAAATGCCTTACTAATGTCTAAGAAAAGTATGGGGACTCCTTTCTGATGATCAATAGCCAAACACAGTTCGTGATAAAGTAAGAGTAGTTGGTTAACAGTTGAATCTCCAGGTGTGAAGCCAGATTGATGTGCCGATATAACTAAGTTGTCCCAGAAGAAATTAAATACATACTTGAACACTATTTTTTCAAACACTTTCCCCATACAACTAAGAAATGACACAGGTCTGTAATTATTACATAGACTTTCAGGGCCTTTCTTATGGAGTGGAGAGACATTTGCCTTTTTCCAGGAAGAAGGAGATTGTTTCGTTCTTAAGGAAAGATTGAAGAGTTCAGTGAGAGAAGAAGATATGGCGGGTGCAGCTTCTTTCAAGAGTGTCAACTAATGCCGTCAGGGCCAGAAGCTTTAGATATACCGAGGTTTAAAAGTGTTTCCAGAACCTCCGCTTCTCTAAAAGTTATAGAATCAAGACTTGAGTCAGGATAATCAGTACCTCCTGGTACATTGGCCATAGTAGCATCAATGTTACATTGTTGTAAAAAGAAAGAATTAAAAATTTCACCTTGCGTCCAGTCATCTAAAATATGTTTATCTTCATGTAAGAGCGACGGAACGGTTGTGGAATGATTACAATTTAGAAAATGTTTAACGGTACGCCATCAGCAATTATTTTTCCGAGAGGAATTCTTTAGGTCAGCACAAAGTTTGTTGTTATATTCCTGCTCTGCGAGCCTTAGTTGGTCTTGATAATAATTCCTTGCTTGACAGAAAGAGGTCCAAGCCCCGATTTCAAAATGAGTATGTTTAGCTTTTTCCTATTTCCTATGAACTTGGCGCTTAAGTAGTCAAAGTCTGGAGCTATACCAAGGAAGATCCCACGGTTTGACCAGAATATTTCTATTAAGGATACATCGCATGACGGTTTTCAGAAATAAACTTGACCAAGAGTTGCAACAAGACTCTATGTTGTTATGAGTAAAACAAGCTTTCAAGTCAATCACACTAAGATCGTTCCTAAGACTATCAAAATCCGCCTTGGTATATTTCCTTATACGTCGTCTGTATGCTGCCTCCTTACGCCGTTTAAAAACTTATTTTGCCCCCAGAGTGGTCATAGCTAGACATCGGAGGAAGCACACTGACTTCATGAAGATAATGGGGGTACATTTGAAATAATTTGATTAAGGCAGGTGGCAGTCTGCTCAGTGACACGAGTAGGCTCATTAACATGAATAGTAAGAATGTTTGTTTGAATAAAGTGAACAAGCTTTTGACCAGAAAGCGTATTAAAATCTGCGTTTAGGTCGCCAGTCAAAATTACTGCCTTGCGCACAAGATAAAGACTATCCTGGCATTTATCCCCAAAAAAGAAATTTGGAGGTCTGTATACTACACCAAAGAGGAAATTATTATCATGTAATCTAATTTGACACCATAAGAGTTCGGGATCAGCTACCTCCAGATCTAAGCGACGAGATACATTAAAGTGGGTAGAACCGTCAAGAGCCACTCCACCGCCCACAGCACCAGGGCAATCCCGTCGAATGACATCATGGTATCCAGGTAATTGAAGATTAACTGAATTGGAATTAGAATTCGGAAAGGTTTCGGACAAGGTAATAATATCAAAATCTGACATAAGATCAGAACGAATAGAATCCAACTTGTCATCAGAAAGGCTACGAGCATTCGAGTGACAAAATGAAATGTCACATGAACATTACCCGCTAATATTATCAATAATGAACCTAAGGCTAATATGTACTCAACTTTCAAACTGTACCTAAAATAAAATGTGTGGAAGATGTACCATGACAGTAACTCCCGTTTCTCTGTAATCTAAGACATATTCAAAACAAGTGACGCTAATACAAAATTTATAAACGTATATGCCCACAGAAGTGTTGTGGCATCGACACTTCTGTGTAAATGATGGCGTATATCTATATCAGGCATAACTATGACACAGCATGGCAAATGTATATAATCGTACGTGAGACGCAAAATGTACCTTTAACCATGTATAACATGTTAATCAGTACATTGTAAATACTTACTTCCCATTTCAGATCCATACACATAAAATACAATATGGCAATTTCAGCAAAAGACTGGAGCCTGTCATATATAAAGATACTGAAAGCTGATGTGGCTGCGTTATTTACAATTTCAAACTTTCCACAATGAGAATATCGGATACTGCAGATATATATATATATATATATATATATATATATATATATATATATATATATATATATATATATATATATATATATATATATATATATATATATATATATATATATATATATATATATAATGTATGGAATATAGACAAATATGGTCCAAACACAGAAACAGGTAAAGTGTGTATACCACTTGGAAATTCGATCTCTCACACTGGCATAAGGCAGGACCAAATAAATAATATTTAAAATATCTAAATAAAGTGATTGCAAGAATGAAGAAAATAGAAACGCAGCAGCTGATAAAAGAAAGTCAATCTTGACGTCGCTGATGGACTTCGTTGCAAAAACGATTGCTGGTGCCCCAACATGGAGAAAGAAAATAAACATGAAACAAAGAACAAAGAATATAGGCTTAAGCGTATTCAATGGGTGCAAAATGCACACCGTAACACGATAAATGTTATAGTGAGAGGTCACGGTTAGGACCAACTTCAAGGTATCAATTTAACAACATGTTGTGCAGAAATCTGAAATCGAGAAAAAAAACAGTAATTATGAATAAAGCATAAATTAGTGGAACGTATTAGAAGAAATAAATAAAACAACCATTCACATTGATATGACCTTGAAGTTTCCATGTAGTTGACATTAAGCGCAACGGTGACAAAACCTGTGCCACTCGCTAAAGCTTGAACACTGCCCGTGACATCTCCAACGCTGAAAATAACATTACTTCAAAGCAAAGAATTTGTAGGTTTATGTAGTTTGCATTATTGCACCATAATAACAATGATTGATACTCATTATGGCTTATAACCAGATTAGACAGAGGCCAATGAGTTCAAATGCCCATGTTGAGTCAATGCGTAATCAGTCATTAGGACAACAAGGATGGGTGAAAACCGTAACATCCGCTGTCGCTAATACCTTTAATTCATACTTCCAGTAAGCGGAGGTAATATAGGACCCATTAAATTCATATGTTACAGAGAACAGCTTGGTGCATAAAAGCGACATGAATAATTCGATGCAACATACGTGGCAGTGATGCTGATAGCGGCATTTGTATGTATACGATGTGTACATTTGTACAGCTTAGTACAGACAATCTTACTGTAAATTAGAATAAGTATTCACCCTGAACTCGTAGTGAGTGTGACTGGTCAATAGTTGTGGTCATATTCACAAAGAGTTTGACCTGACCCCGACTTTGATCCTGACATTGATTGGGGAATTTTTAACGCTGAACTACCTAATTCTTGGCCTAAGATATGATTCAAAATGTATAGGAATCAACATGTTTTATGGGCAAGAATACTAACTCTGTTTTCAACATTTGCATTTATGAAATTAATCTTTGTTTAATCCAGTACTTTATCTTTTAAGCTGGATCAAATTCAGACTGAGCCGTAATCCTAAAATGTTAATCATATGATTTGTACCATAGCCATAAAACATTGGTTCAAACCAAAAATTTTTCATGGGACCCAGAATTAAGGAATGTGGGATCAAAACATGCTGATTTTTTATTTTGCGCCCAAATTTCTTATAAAATTAGAATTCTTTGTGAATATGGCCACTGGAGCAAAAAGTGGTGCTAATCATTCTGTACCCTTGGCCCTCTCTGCCTGAGACGCAGCACTTACATGTCAACAAAAGCTCTATGTGATATTTTGTGCCATAAACAACTCCAGTTACTAAATTTGAGAAAATATGCTGACATTTGCAGACATACTCATGCATTACCGAACCATTTAAGCTTTTTTTAGTTTTGCAATGATTGGTTTGTTCTTCATTAGATAGATTTCCGTCTCTGAGTCTTATTGGATGTTTCTTTTCAGCTTGTTGCAAAGCAAGGGTTCTCCTTTTCAATCCAGTATTTTTTTATTCGAAGATTGCAGTATTTCTCAATCTGAGAACTATTTACACAAAGTCGCAGTTGTAATGAAGAAATGAATATGGATAAATACTCTACGCATCAATATATTTCTGAAACCTTTCATGATCAGGACTGCAGCTCTGGGTCCGACCGGTCAGGCTAAGTCGAAGCAACCTTATACCTTTATGTCTATATATGTAATAGAAAATAAGTCTTTTCTTGCCCTGTGGAGGCTGCGTCCATCAGTACTGGGTGTGGCCGCCATGCTTCCGCAAACAAGACATGACCCTCCTTGGCATGCTACTGGTTAGCTTGCCGTATTTCTTGAAAACGATTCTACCACATCTTTACCTATGGCATGGAGCACACCAGTCTCCTGGCAATCTAATGCTGGGAAAGACCAACCTCAACACGCCGCTGATTGTCCCTAATCGAATTTGGAGAACTGTGAGTGACCTGTGTGCCGTGTCATTGTGGAATTACATTGATCCCTGTCATTCAAGTGACCCTTGTAAGCCCGACTGGCACCCAGATATCAAGTACATTTTTACACCTTTTTGGTCATTATCTCGTTTCCAGGACATTTCTTTTTATGATTTGTGACTGGTCAGGCATACCCTTAGCTATGCAGTCCATGTTATATAACCTTCCGCGTGGCATCCATATTTTCTATATAAATTAATACATGTATTCAGAGCAGCACGTGCTAAACCATTAGGGGAGACATAAAAGATTTTCTGAACAAATTATATGAATGAATATAATACGCGCTCGTGGTCACTTGTTTCCTGTTTTTTTTTTTTGGATCGAAACTTTTCGTTCTCTTTTGTACGCTGGTGTGTACATGGAGTAATGTTGACGTAGTGTCGTTTTGTCACTTGTTGCAGCATTGAATTCTGGCTTATGGGATCGTGGTACCGGTTTCTCGACAACAACATTTGCAGTCAGCACACGTACAACTATGCTTTATGGTACTCATTTTTGTTTCCATTTGGAGAGAAAACACTCAAATTTCATTTTTACAGAGCATTACGTTTTTCAATTTTAAGAAGAGAATTATATAGTGTTTCTTCGCAAGAGAATTTTTTCCCCGTTACCTTCGTTCTTGGTAGTATTATCTCTGAGGGAAATGATATTTTCAGCTTCAATTAACATTTATACTCTTCCCTGTGACTGGAATGATAAATCAATCTGTCCATACATGTCTGGTATCACTTCCTGAGATCACCAAACAATACATGCAATAAATCGGAGAGATCATGACATTGTTTTCAATGTAAACAAAATTTAACCCTCAGACTATATATATATATATATATATATATATATATATATAAAAATGTCAGCTAAAGATAAATAAAATATTTCATATTACCCTTTAGCTGGGCGGAGATCAAAATACATACAGATAATTATTATTATTTATAATAACCTTTATATTTTCATTCGGTGTATATATTTTTTTTTCAATGCACGACCCGGTTAGATATATCATATTAAAATAAAGGACAACAGAGCTTCACTTGACATCTCCTTTAAAAAAATATCACTAATACATCAAAACCAGTTCTAAGGGAGAAAGTACTGCGTTATGGTGTTTAAAGCAGTAAAACCGGCCTGGCAGTCAGAGAAACGCTAAGCATCAATATAATAACCTTTATTTCATGTCGAGTAAAATACAATAAGAAACATTAGCGCCGAGACACTACTTTTCGACACAGTGAAAATATGAAATGGAAAATGGTATGTACAATGACCTCAGAGATGAAAATATTTAGATCCGGTTATCAGAAAACTAGGTGATGTTCAAAACAGCGTAATTTCTGATTTGACATAGGACACAGACTGAGCACGCACATGATGGGCCAAGCCAGTTGTGAATTAGGTTTTTAAATTGGCGTAATTTTGTACCTTGCTTTATATTGAAAGGTAAATTTTTTCACAGTTTGGCCTCTGGTAATTTAGAGAGTTTCTTCCATAAGTCACTGACTTGTATGCCGGCTGCTGTACTTTTTCATTGTCCCGAAGATCGTAACTTGTATTTTTTTAAGAACATATATTTCACAAAAGTGGGACTTTTTTCCGCAAGAATTTTGTTAACTTCATTAGAAATTTTCCCGAGTCTACCCAAGTAAAGTGGACGTTTCTTAGCACGTTGCAGTACATTTTTATAAGAAGACTGAGAATCATTAAAGACAAATCGTACGGCTCTTTCCTGGAGCTTTTCCATTTTGTTTGTGTAAGTGGGACTACAAAGGTGCCATACTAACGGACAGTAGTTAACGTTTGACATGATAAAAGAATTGAAAATAAGTAGCTTTGCCTTTTCATTAGGAATTTTCGAGAAACGCTTATTTGTTTAGCCGCTTGCTTACATAAGTGAGAAACGTGATCATTGAACTTAAGTTTAGCATCAATTTAGACACCCAGTAGTTTTACACACTTTTCTGGGAATATGGTAACACCATCGATTTCGAAACTAAGTCACCTATAGCCGAGAGAGAATGAAATGAAGAGAGAACTGTGGCCTGAAATTTGTCAGGGTAAGCTTTCATGTAATTATCCTTAAACTATTTTATACCTATATTTGTTGCAGATTCAAGTTCAGATTTGACCTTTTGTATATCGTTATCGTGGAAGGAGTGCGTGTTGTCGTCCGCATAATTGTAAATGTGACAGTGTCCTTCCATGAAATAAAATAAATCATTGGTGAAAATATTCAAAAGAATTGGTCCAAGAATATTACCCTGGGGCACACCTTTTAAAATGTTTGTCCATTCGCTAGGAGTACCTCCACACTTCATTCTTTGTTCTCTTTCACTTAGATAGCTGTATAGATCAATGTATTAATACCAGCGCATAAATGCAAGCAACAGCCTTCAAGCCCGGGATACAGAATCTGATCATGACATAGAGCGATATATTGTTACTGACAAGAGTGTTAAAAGCCCAGGGAAAAGCATCCTATTGTTCGGTCATGCATGAGCCACGTCTGGCAGTGGCGGAGCTGGGGAGAGCCTGCTGGCGGACACATCAGTTGCAAACATGGCCTACATAAGCTAGGATTCCATACGGAAACGGTCCCGAACGGACATGGATGCGGATGCAGTGAATGTATTTTCAAAAGCATCCGTGTCCGTGCATATCGAATCACATTTTTTGTTCTTTACCTTTGTCGCGATTTTTGTCTTGTCCATATTCGTACATAGGGAATTTTACCAAACTCAAGGTATTCTTTTTTTAAGTAAAGTGAATTATTGATCCCTTTTATGGTATGATGTGAGCGTTGGATATTCCAAACACCAAAGTATATTAAGATCTAGCCAAGAACCTAGCATAATGATAGCGGCTCTGTGTCTATCAACACATCCGTGGAATAGTGTCTTGTCCTTGTCTGGCTGATCCGTGTCCTTCCGGTTTGGCCATGTAAACTGTTAACTGTATCTCCCAGGTGGAGCTATGTTCGGGTTAGTCAAATTAAAGTCAGCTGTGACCAGAGCAATTACTGTGGGATGAACCAACAATTAACAAAGTAAATTCGACTCTAATGTTGTATTTTCTCATCTAGTTTATACATATTGCATGTGGTGTCATGTATTATTGCAGATTAGTTGTCCGAGGGGAGCAATAGCATTCGAGGTGTCAGCCAAGGGTGCTACTGCTCCCCGAGGACTGCTGATCGGCAACAGTCTATGGCACCACATGCAATATGTACTTTATGATATAGACTTATTAAAATTAGGTGAAGCTTTTTGACTTCACTGCAAAATTAACAAGAAATCTTAGCGGGGTTTTCAAATTTCATTTGATTAACAGCACGTTCCAGACTTGATAATGCAGATATGACAGCTCCGCCTGGTGAGGAGTAAGCGTAATCGTCATCATACAGCCCCCCACAATTGATTTTCTGGTCATGCACTGTTCCAAAACGGTAATTACTTGACAGGGGGCCTTTAGTCAATCACAGAAGAAGCTCCATCTCATTATAATATGTGTGTACTATGATATAACCAAGGGTTATCGAACCAATCTTTTCATGGTTGAAGGCTTCATTCAAAGACGAAGACGTTAACTGGTTGTGTTCCGATGCCGAAAGCTTGAATTCAGTTTCCATTTGGACGCATATACAAGTTGTGTGTTTTGTCTCTCTCTCAATGTTGAAAGTGTATGTCTAGCATAAAAGAATGCAAAAATCACTCTCAACACTCCCAATCAGGTGTCTTCGAACTACCAGCCAGCATAATGGGTCCATTCATGAACGATCGAACGAATGAATAAATAAATAAAATAAATGAATGAATGGATAAATAGATAGACAAATAAATAAATAAATAAATAAATAAATAAATAAATAAATAAATAAATAAATAAATAAATAAATAAATAAATAAATAAATAAATAAATAGACAAATAAATAGATAAATAAATAAATAAATAAATAAATAAATAAATAAATAAATAAATAAATAAATAAATAAATAAATGAATAAGTGTTCCGTTGGATATTAGTTTAGTTATGGAACCTTATTTGACGCATCACTTGCAGTATTTAGTTAAGTGTCATTCCTGGAGTATAATAGAGTAGGTTGAACATTTCGTCCAAAAAAAGTTGGCTTACAACAGGGACGTAAAGATAATATCAAGTAATCCAAAATGAATTCAAATGATTTAGTTTGAAGGCCGGGTGTTGAATGTGAAATTTGAGTACTCATATTTGCCAATATATTGAATTGAATTGAATTGAGTATAATGTATATAGTAGGTCAACTCTGGCCCTATGTGAGGTGCCGCAGGGTCGGGTCTAGAATTTTGAAAAGCAGATGCGCTCGCGGGCAAATATCCGTGTAAAGTGCATCACCTTCAGGGCATTCTCACAATCTTTTATATCAATCTACTGATATGGAGATTAAGTCAATAGCTTTTTGGGGATGGGGGAGGGGGTAGTATGGGTCTAATGCTTTCAAAGTGCCCCAGCGAACTCTGTAAACTAGTCGCCTGACACCTTTAGGTTGACAAAAAAAGAAAGAAAAGAGTGATAAAGAAAGAAGGAAAGAAAGAAAGAATGAAAGAAAAAGAAACAAAGACAAATCAGTAGACTTTCACTACACGGCATATTTTATGGTATTTGGCGGTTAATTTTAATGTGCAGAAGTTCAGGTTGGCGTGGAGCTTAACATTGTCCAATAATGGACCCATTTGTTCGATAAAGTTAATTAGTCTCGATCTCGCCCACCTCTGTGTAAACGGACATACATTTTGCGAAAAAAAACAGTGCACAATTTCTTTCCTCATGAAATGATTGTAAATTTTCGTACATGTAAAATATGTTTTTTTTTTTATCCCATTCATTTAATACAGATCCCATTTATTAAAAAGTATATTTATGGTATAAGAGACTCGAATACATAGAAATTTTAGTTTTTCACATATTAGACGGATTGTAGAAATTGAATAAGAAGACAATCAATAAACATAGCAAAAACAACCATTTTTTATTAAATTGCAAAAAAAAACTTGCAAGAAGTAAATTGTGGTCAATTTATAAAAAATGGTAAAAGTTATAAAGAGTTAACATGTTAAAAAGAAAAATATTAACGAGCAAAATTACGGCACACCCTGAAAATGGCTTTATCTAGTAAAAAACAAACAAACAAACAAACAAACAAACAAACAAACAAACTCAAAAAACCCCCACAAAAAAGCGCCGGTTGTTATTAAAAATGATAATGTGCTGAGCGAAAGAGTATCTGCACTGCGTTAGAAACTTTTGATTACGTTCAATTCATTATTGCTTTTGGGCAAGATTTTATGCTCATATATTCCTTAAGGATGGTCTACCACAGTTGGGAAATATTACATGTCTCTTCATGCACCCGACGTGACTCAGAGGGCCATCTGATATGGTTTTAATATTAGGTATACATGCCTAAGCGGTAATACGACCACTCTTAGGAAAACGAAAGTACATGTGAATAATGACTTTTTTCAATTTGAAGGTCTGGTAAATGTACCGTGCATGTTTAAGTCCCTTTATTGACATACTCAGCAGTCAGTAATTACCTCTAGGTGTCATAGGTTCTGTAAAAAAGGGCAGTCAGTAATTACCTCTAGGTGTCATAGGTTCTGTAAAAAAGGGTAGGCAGCGGCAAATAATCTCTTGAAGGACCAAGGAGAAGCTGTAAATGTCACCTTTCTGACTACCGTACCGCGAGCAATCCCCTGCTCGTAAGATCTCCGGTGCATGCCACAGCATTCCTAAAAAAGAAGAAAAACCCATTTTGATGACAGTGTGCAGTGCAACTTGTTTTTTGTATACATGAAAACGTTTTAAAATTGATGTAGACCATCGTTGAAACTACAACAGTTTCGGTAGAGCATTCTCACAGTTGTCCCTTGGTTAACATTTGTTCCAATTCATGGGATAATGTGCTCTGATTTTAATGTTCCCCCAAAACGCTTTTACAGGTTTATGATAATAGTTGCCAGTCCCATTTAGCCTAAAGGATCATCATGGATATTCACATCTTAGTCTTTTATATCTAGCTCTCCTTTGTAGGCAACATGTATACGCTAAACACAGATACTAATATACACCAAGCATAATAACTGGGCAAACATAAAAGAGGGGGAAACCTGATAATCTTTTGTAATCTGTTACTACTATGTATCACTTGATACACAAATTGCGTGACTCCTTTGTGCAACTGAACATCAATCGTCAAATCGGCGTAAAAATTGGCAGCAATATACCATGGTTTCTGGTTTTTGAACAACAAAGAACAAAAATAAACGCATTTGGAAAGGGTTTCAGACCACTAAAACACGCCGCCTTTATGCTAATTGGTGCCTACTGTCGGGAACATTGCAATACCCTTTAGTGATCAATTGAAAATAACAGCTGGCACGAGGCGATGGGCAAACGTCCATGTCCATTGGTTGAAAGACACAAACTTACTTTAATTGTTCCAAAATGCCAGTCCGTCCATGTTGGAAATCAAACACATATCAAAATGCCATGTTTCCGATTATCGGATACAAATTGACGGAAAAGAGATACCAAGGCAAAGGAAAAAGGTATCACCTATTGGACACTGTGTGAACTATTCTGGCATCTACCCTTACTCTACATCTGTGTAGCGATCTCCTTACCATATATTTGAAACAAGGAAATGGTGATCTAGGTGAGCGATAATATGAAATTATATTATGGTGTGCAAGATTTATTGTCTTTTCTAGAAGATTTGAATTTTCCTTGTAGAGCCATAAGCACGCATCCTAGATTGATTCCTTGTCTTGCTATTTCTGTGAATTGTATTGTATATTCCCGTGTGTCTTATTCATATTCTTTGCGTTTTGCTCGTCTGAAGAGCCTCAAGATTAGTGTGACGATGCGAGGCACTTGTAAGTATGCAAGCCCCGGGGGTTCCTTTCTAGTTCATAAGCCTTTTCAAAAAAAGCCACACTGCAGTTACTCCAGATGACGTGGCAGTTCTAAAGGTGCGCCTTAACAAGAGCCAGTTACTCCAGATGAGGTGGCAGTTCTCAAGGTGCGCCTTAAGAAGAGCCAGTTACTCCAGATGACGTGGCTTTCCAATCAATGACAAAGGAACACTTTTGAGACGGAAAAAGGAAGTGCATGAGCCACCAGAAATTCCCTATGTAGCCAAACTGAAGTTGTCCACGTGCCGTAATAGCCTTTCTCCGTGTTCCCGACGTAGTTGTTGGGAATATCATAAAACACATTCAAACCAAAGTTAGTGGAAACTTACATTTTCATCAAACCAAGCCCTTTAAGTTTTTTGTGTGCTTTATATTTTTTGACTTTAGGTCTTGCACTTTGCATATATTGCATACAGCAAACAGCGGGGATGCATATCAGTCACAATATATAACTGACTTTGTTACCATGATTAAATAAAATTATTTTATGAGTAACCAGAAACAGGCAAAAATCAAAACAAAAACAAACAAAAAACCACCCCCCCAAAAAAAACAAAAAAAAAAAAAAAAAAAACCAATAAAAACCCCCAGAACACCCCCCTCAAAAAAAACTCCCCCCCCCAAAAACAGCACAGACAGACAGACTCACACACACACACACACACACACACACACACACACACACACACAAACACACACACACAAAGAGTCGACGGGGCGTTAAACCTTACGGACTTAAGGGCGATGCATTGGGCTCCAACTTTATCCCATTAAAAACGCAAAATAATGAGTGACATAGCCGCTCAGGCAACATGCTTTCTCGGTGCACTCTGAGTACTGTTGACTCCGTCCCTAAAGGGTTAATCAGTAAAGTCGCATTGTTTGACATGTGGAGATAGGCGAGAAGTCGACACCAACTTGTTGAGGCAGTAGAAACATTAATAAATGTGCAATAAGTGAGTCTGAGGGCAAAGAAATAATGTAAAAAGGACTGCATTCAGTGCTGAACTCGTTCGAAAGCCCTTAATGAATACAATTAGGAGAGACAACAACAGCACGAGTGACAAAAGTATCTCCGGATATATTATGAACAACTAATAGATTAAGGTAGGACGGAAGCCTTTCTATAAAGCAGGGCACGAAAGAAATCATTAAAATACAAAATAAAAATTCAAAAAAAAACCAATTTACCCTGTGTACTGTTTTCATTAAAAGTAAAAAATAAAAAAAGAAAAGCAAAAACAAACTTGGCCACTAATGGACATTAGTGTACACAAACTTTAATGGTGGCTTTCTCTCTGTGCAGCATTCAAGAAAATCATTCGAGTTGAATGTTTGTCCCTGCCTGCGGTTATCAGTGATTAGACCAATATCATTAAAATAAATAAAAAACATTAATAATGTAAATCTCGGTTGGCCGATCATATATCTGTAGTCATTACTGTTCTCCCATGAAAAATATATGAAGCAATAGCGTATTCTCTTTGTTGGAAATATCATTCTGCCACCCTACCTAATGTCAAATATGTAGACCTATTGATGTGAACTATCACGCCACTCTTACATGATTATAAGATTGATTATTTATTTGCTCTAATTGACAAGGAAAATATCCACCAAGGTCGGACTGAGTTTATTTTGGCAACTGCCCCACCATCTGAACATTTTCAAAAAACACAGTACTGAATTATATACGAAAATCATTCACACTGGATCATGCTTGTGTACCAATGTGTAATGGAACTTAGTTATTAGTGTATGGCAACACGTAGGATCAGGTATCCTTCTTGCTTCTTATGAACATTTGGTGTTCCAAGACAAAACCACATTGCATTTGTATTGTGTTGTATTTATTTCCTAAAACCAACCAGAAGGTAGTAACGTACACTATATATCTTGTGTAGTGCTAGTTTACTGTGAACCGGAAATCTTTGGTTGAAAAGTGCACTTTATCATTAGAAAGTTTTGTTAATCGTAATGTACGTTTCTCCAATGTCTTGCCTTCTGTTCAGAAGACCTACCTTATAAAGATTTAAAGCGGTCAGTACCATGATGAAAATATGTTCATGATCGATATAGGTGAAATCTAAACCATTATATAGCGCAAAACATTTCAAGAGGTTGGAAAGAACCTCCCTCAGGGCTTATGAAATGCTAGTCCTTTTACTGTCAGTTGGCAATGCGATTAAATGTGCTAACATAAGGGACTGAATCAGTTTGTTCACGGTATTACTAATGCTGATTACTACTGCTTAAAAGCGTACTTCCAATGAGAAAATGTAATCCCCCGTTTTGTCTTCAATAAAACTTGGTAAAAGTAATCCAGTATGTATTATTTGCCCCATCTGCGTGCCATTCTGAGTAAATAGATTGAGATGTTCTTTTGTCCATGATCAATCGATAATTGCACACCTGTTCACGCTCGGTACTTGTGGGCAATTTCAAAAGGAAGAAAATGGATATATGATATATGTGTTGTTATAGGCCTCATTAGTTCGTATTGTTATTTTTGTAAAAAAAAGGTAAAAAAAATTTACAAAGAAGCAAGTTGTAAACAACATATTAGAAACTAAGAACCAGAAAGGAGCTCATCTTGAGGTGTGGTGGTTATTCCCATAGGAGTTCCAAATCTTATTCAGTTGTAGTCAGTATTCTTGAAAATGGCTTAATAGATATTCTCAGATGCCACTATAACCCATGCAAGAAAGAAAACTATTTTCCACTTGGGACAAGAACAAGGGCTTCAGCCAGCATCCTGATGGGAGGAGCCCATCTTATCTGATAAATAAGCATATGCACACAGCAGGCAGCACACCAAAGTCTATAACTCTACCCTGGAATTGCTTCGAAAATCGGAGTGAAGAGTCGGGACTATTAATAACTAACTGAAAACACCATGGATATGTTTTGTTACATAAAAATGGCTCAGCAGTGCACTGTATTTGTTTGTTGATAACTCGATAGGTTTTGGCAAACGATTTTTACCATTTTTTTTACAATGTAGATATAGATTTTTTGTGGGCAAGGTATTCTTTCTAGAAAACACCAACTTCAGACAATGTTCATGTCCTCCATGATTAAGAATGTATGATATGCTGTACGTGACAAACTAGAGAACATATACCAAAGATTTCACGATGGCACAGGAAAAAATAATCATCGTCCGCATTTTCATATTCAAGTGTAACCGTTTAACCCATTGCAATTTGAGCCATAATGGAAGAGTGAAACAATGAAAATAGAATTGTTGAAAAATCAAAGATGTTACCAACAGGCATGGTGGATCAAAAGACACCATCAAACATGCTATATGATTTTTCAGAATCAGGCACTTCTTTCAGGCCTTTTTGCTGGGGACTGGAACAACTTCCAAAAGTTTGTGCCCAAACCAACTCAGAGTGAATAGACCAAGTGAGAAAACACCCGATATATTTCAGTTTCAAGAATAAATAATTCCCTTTGGGTAATTTACTTATTGGTAACACAAAAATGTATTGTTGAAGACTTTATTTGAAAGTGTGTATGGGTGGTACTTTCTGACTATATGAAGGTACAGACGTCCAAGAAGTAGGCCAATGAACTATAATAGAAAATCTGCCTATATTTGTATCAAATTCAATCACATAAAATTTATATACTTAACTGATGCTATGATTATGAATATTTACAACTTCAGTCAAAAATATTTATGATTCAAGGAATAAAATACCATTTCATCTTGCCCATCAGTTATTCTGTTAGATACAAATCTAGACTTGAAAATTATGATTAATGATGATGATGATGATGATGATCATGATGATAATAATAATAATAATAATAATGATAATAATAATAATAATAATAATAATAATAATAATAATAATAATAATAATAATAATAATAATGATGATAATGATGATGATGATGATAATAATCAAGTAAAAAAACCACATTAATAAGCATATTAAAGCTTGCAAAACAGTTATCCTCAAGATCTTTTTGGTTCACAATTTTACAAACTTCTCTAATCACGTTGGATATTTGTCATATACAAACATATGAATTATGGATACAATAATAAAACTGCACGAGTGTAAGTGGCTGGCCGCAAATTCTTCATGGCAGAGCGTGGAGCGAAAGGATACAGATGCAGCCCGCCGCAGGCTTGCCATCGAGTGTATCCTTCCGCTCACGGGTACGCGTGTGCCATGCAGAATTTACGGCCAGGTAATGGCATGAGTGTTGTTTTATTTTTATCCCTTGTATGTGTAGTCCAGAGTATTCTCCAGCATTTCATATAAAAAAATCTGACAGTGTTGTGTTGAAACAGCGATCAAAGACAAATACCGCAGCAAACGATAAATCAACATCCAAGGTGCGCACGCCTGAAAAAGTGGTAAGCACGAAAGTAGGGCATTCACGCGATCGTTCTGCACGGGCGTGTGGATCGGCAATAAATTTTAAGCGGTGCAGAACCGCCCATCCGTGGTTAATCTGGACTACACATACATGGGATAAAATGGAATACAACACAGCAGATATGCATCTATTAATCCATGAATTATATCTAATTTATAAAATGTCCATATTGTTGGAAATGTACAGTTGTTAGCTTCAAATTCCAGCGTATCTGTGATACTTTTCACTTAGTACACAGAGCAAGGAGAGAAATATTGTGACTTTGTATAAATCATTAGCATGCAATAAAAACACGAGGTGCCCAAGGACGGGTGCTTAGGGAACACCATCATTAACTAGTATATATTAGAAATCTTGTTGAATATGGAAAACATTGCAATCTACCTGTCAAATAATCTTGAAATCATTCAGAGGGTACTGCCCGTATCCCATAAATAAATGCGTCTCGGACATAAAAAAGAACGATTTTCAGTGTCGAAGGTCTTGCAGAGGTCAAGAAATACACGAATACACTAAGGGCGTGGTCTTTCATCTCCAAAGCCCCCGGTTTATTACATGAAAGATAGATTACTGTTTGGTAGGGACTACATTTACTTGGAACTCCTAATCAAGAGGTGTATAATAAATTCAATTTTTCTAGACAGCAAACTGGTTGGTTTTGAACGGCCGTTTCAAACATCTTGGACATCGCTGATGATACAGATATTAATTTATAGTTATTTGGCACTTTTACACTACCAAGACAGTTTAAATACAAACTTGCAACACCTTATCTTTCTTAAAATGTTGAACATGCATACAACAAATATTAATCCTCCAATAATTGGAATTGGTCAACAGCTTTCGTCGGCGTAGCCAAGTAGCGACATGCCTAGGGTGTCTGAAGGCAGTCTGTTGACCTGCTATCCTGAGATGTCCTCCCATAAATTTCCATTGGAAACGTTTTGACAAGAGTATATATTTGGTAGAATGATTAAGCCATTTTTGAAATGACCGTTCGCTGGAGACAAGTGTGAAAGCCAAAGAAGTAAATGGTAAATCTTAAATATACGAATCTTGAAAAGAATAAGCCTCATTGGGATAAGACTCAGCCAACAAAGGTTGTGTGCATGCTATTTGTACATGTCTTACATACTGTTCCGTTTGAAAATATTTTTGTTAATGACGAAACATTGAAGCAAATATTGGTAATTCACACACATTTTGAAACTCTGAACCTTCAAAGTAAAACTAACCTTTATACTTTTCATATTCGCCTATGTCCACCTCATCTTCCTTGAAACAATATAGTCCATATCCTGATACCTTTAGAATCCATCGGGAATCCACCAGGCAGTTACTGCTTTTAAGACTACCATGTGACTGGAGAATAGACCCATGTATAAAGTCCAGACCCTGAAAACGAACACAAAGCTTTAATTCTAGGGAAAATATTTTGCATTCACAGCATACACGTCTGTAAGACTCATAAAGGAAAATAATTTGTTTGTACAAATTCCTCAAAAAGTTTTATAACGCAACTACATTATGACCCGTGCCATAATGTAGTAACGCACATAAAAAAGAGGGAGAGAGAAAGAGAAACAGTGGCCACTCCTCGTCCGCTTGTGGTCAGGTCTTCTGGGTCATATGCGTCTCCTAAAGACCACACATAAATTTCAGATCCGCGAAACGTCTAACAGCCTACAAACGCCTAAAAAAATCCAAATTGTGTCAAGTTTGAAGTTTCTATGCATGAAAATACTCCGGACTAGATGTCTGCATCAAATAACAGGAATAAAAAGGATCCAGCATGACCACAAACATAAGTTTCAGAAAAATAGTACACAGTAGCATCATAATTGAGATTTATGATAAATTCTACTGCATTGTAAGTAAATGCATTACAACAGTTGAAACACACACACACACACACACACAAAAAAAAAAAAAAAAAAAAGAAACACGGACGCAAACAACTATATAATTTTTGGCATCCTAATGTATCTTCAAAGAGCACAACCCACCAAGATTTGTTGGTGACTTTGTTTCGAGGCACTCATTGCATACTGTATTATGAATCAACCTTGTAAAAGTTTAATCTGAAGTTACTCTATAGAACGTTTACGACGGGTTGGTTGGCATGCATATCATTTCCCTACAAGATCAAGTATTGCATGGCGGTACGTAGTCCGCCACCAGAGAATAGACAGCATAGTTGACTTTTGTTAGGTGGTAGGTGTAAGTGTTTCGGGTAGTCAATGGAGCGTGTTAACCTTTAACTCTTGATTACAGACAAAAGCATTTGCACCAAAATATGTTTTCATGTGGATATTTCACTAAAACTAATCATTTGCTTTTAATCAAATAAAAACTAACTTACTCTAAAATTCTTTACAGGACAAACGTATAAGGGATTTTCTAAGAAATGAACAGCTCCTTTTTAAATGTGTTTAAAAATGATGAGTCCATGGACATTGTCAGTTTTTACACAATCAGTTACTTTGCAATTTTACATCTTCACTGTAAGAAAAAAAATAATAAGAAAGGAAACACAAAACACCCGTCAACCCCCCCCCCAATAAAGAAAACACCCCCCCAAAAAAACAAACAAACAAACAAAAAACAAAACAAAAAACAAAAACAAAAAAACAAAACAAAACAAACAAAAAAAAAACAAGAACAAAACAAAACAACCCCCCCCCCCCAAAAAAAACCAAAAAACAAAACAAAACAAAACAAAACAAAAACACCCCCCCCCCATTCCTGATGCTTTTGTTCAGTCAAATTTTGCAGAGCCTTGTGGCTAACTAAGTACACAGATGAAGTATGTAGGAAAACATATTTCTGTCATATTTGGGCAGAAGTGAAGTGACCTTGCCAGGAAGGGCATTACCTCTCATGCCAATCATCGCGGCAGGTGTAACCCAGGGATTTTTTCCGAGGTTTGTTTTTGTTTTGCTTAAATAGTTGACATAACATATGACATTTCCTGTGACATTAAACTGCTGATAATTCCAGAATACTTGATACAATATATGATACTTTCATTTCGAATTCTGCTAAACTTATCAATATTGATCTCTGAAAAATACTTGTTTATTGGGAAACAGTGGACAGTCACTTTAAATGCATCTAAATCTCTAGTTTTCATTTTTAACCAAGCAGAACAAATCTGACAACCCTCCTTCGATTCTTTGCGATACTATCATTCCAGGAGATATTGATCCTATCCACCATGGCTTAACCCTCTCTTGGAACCTGAGATATGACGCCCATATTACCAGAAACATAGACAAAGCAAGGACACGTCTAACCGTACTATTTGACACTCAAAATACAAGCTTTCTCCTAAAACTCTAATTACACTGTATAAAGCACCGGTAAGTCCTATTCTAGAATATAGATACTTTATATTTGATAAGGACTCCATTTATCTTGCTGATTTAACAGAATCGGTCTGTAGGAAGCGGCTCATGTCTGTGAGGGCAACAGAAAAGATACGCCACGTATCTGTTGAAAAAGACGGCATCTGTTACCCGGGATCACCATCGCGGGCAAACTCTTTTGAATTTTATGTTGGAAACAGAGTACCCACCACCCCTTCAATTTCTATCGGAAGGTTACTGCGTCATTGTGTACATGTCCCGTTCCTGTCTTGGATTTGTCCTCTCAGATTGGTGAGTATGGGTCATACTGTAACAGGGGACATGGTGTGTCATTGCTTGCCGAAGACACTTTGCAGTTTCATGCGTGGGTTCGTGACTATAAATTGCTGACGGTTTAAAAATTTATCCCGAATGTCGTGTCACATCTGGTAAAGCAAATGTTATTAATGGATCACAGAATCACTGAGCTTGACACAGGGTGCTGTAATATCGAATCAAAAGCTGCTTGTCTTACTTCCATCGTTTATTATCTGCCGCTAAGTCCCACTGAATGCAGCTCAGCCGTGCACCAAACTTTGGACAAAATGTAACTCCATCATTGATCTGCAGTACATATGCCAGCATCTTTTTATTCATGTTCTGTTTCTTTCAAAATCAACTTTGTCCACGGACTGCTTTAGCTTTATAATTGATGCGCAAAGCAATCGATACATTTGGTTGCATTAGAGGGAGAATCAGTATTTAACTGCATTAATCCCTTGCATCTCAAACATAATAATACTATACTTATTGTACACTGAATGTAGGCAATTGCAGAATAATTAGAAGATAGTAGCTTTCCCCTACAAGCTGCAAAGAATTTTCAAACAAACGTTTCAATCCCTCCATTGTAAACGCTCTTTTATTTTTGAACAACTTGTATATTGTGTATCGTATTGTCAACATACTTATTTTGTAACTGGATTAGCCAATATCCACATACATGGCTGGTTGATGGGTTTTCCAGACATACACAAACGCACAGAATTACAAAACACACAGGACAATATACAGAATACTGTTTCCAAGCAGACATCAAAACAAGTGGGCCCATACATCAGGTATAAAAGATAGTTCGTAGCAAAAGGTACCAGTTGACAAAACATCTTGTCTGAATAATGCACAGTAGTGCTGCCACAAAAATATCATTATTGGATTCATCCGAAAGGGCAGCACTACCACATAGCATAGTTTCAATGAGTCTTATCAGCAAGGATATTTAATTACAAATTCGGGTGAACACCAGGAGCAAGTACATTAGCCACAAACCTCAGCAGTTTCAGTCTAGGTAGTTCATGGAGGGGACAAAGCAAGAAAAAGTGCCTTGTATCTTCCTTGTAGTGGTTGCATGGGCAAGCCCCAGAGGGCAAAATGTTTCTATGAAATAAATTATGTTTCCCTTTTAAAGCATCCGAGACGCAGCTGCGTGTGCATAATATTAGCAAAAGGATCGCCAAAAGTAAAGTATTTTGGAATTTCGTGGCTGTAAAAAAAAGGGGTAACTTTGCCTGAAGATAGAGAGTGTTGGAGAAACTTTAACATCGTCAGGTAGGTTGTTCCATAGACCAATGCTAGAGGACAGAAATGATTTGAAATAGCCGTCAGTCCTGCAAGTTAAACGGAATGTCTGACTGAGCAGGCTATTTGAGTTAATACGTAATTTGGAATTAACTCGTAAAACTAAGGGGACATGAGTTTATTTATTTATTATAGAAAAGAACTTGTTTAGAGAATTTTCGGCGCGTGTGTAGCGGCTCCCACCCTATTTCAGCCAGTAGCCTGTCACTTGATGTAAATTTCATAGCACCAGTACAGATTCTGGCTGCTTCATACTGAATTCCGGTCAGAATATCAGAAAGCTCTTGACTACAATTATCAAAAAGGACACACCCATATTGCAGAATTGGGCGGACCACGGACAAATAGAATTTTTCCAAGGTTTTCCCAGAAAGTTTGAATTTACGTCTTTTCTGGAGAGAGAGAGAGAGAGAGAGAGAGAGAGAGAGAGAGAGAGAGAGAGAGAGAGAGAGAAAGAGAGAGAGACGATTAACTTGCTTTAGGGACGTTGCAATTTACGTGCAGGTGCCATGTTAGGTCAGAAGAAAGAGTGATGCCAAGGTGGGTGTGATTTGTGGCCTCGGATATTGCAGAACCCTTAAAGTTTTCATTATTTCTCTTAAAAGAGAGCAATACCGAGAGAGATTTAATGGCACTAAAAGTCATGCGCCACATCCGACCCCAGGCGGATAGGCCACCAAGATCAGTATTAATCCGAGAACCAGAAGCTTCATGATCATGGATCATCTCAAGAATGCTAGTGTCATCAGCAAAAAACCTGATGGTACATGTTATTTCATCAGCGATGTCATTGATGTAAATTAGGAATAGAAGTGGCCGAAGGATAGAGCCTTGGAGCACATTAGCCTCTATGGGTAGCCATGAGGAGTCGTGACCGTGTATGACAACCTTTTGTTGGCGATTATTGAGATACCAATCGAACCAATTGATAATGGCAGGGGCAATGCCAAGTTGCCTCATTTTAAAGAGAAGACCAAGATGCCATACACGGTCAAATGCTTTACAAATGTCGAGAAAAAAAAACACCCTGGCGTCTTTGCCATGTACCTAGCCAGTGCTAACTAGTTGGTTTATGGTAGAGTCGTTGGAAACGAAGCCGGAATTACGCCTGCTCAAGACGTTATTTTGCATGAAATATTCATAAAGTTTGTTGTACACTAGGTTTCGAAAAACGTTTGACACATTACACAGTAAAGATATTGGGCGGTAGTTAGACTTGAATTGCATATCAGATTTCTTGTACACAGGACAAATGTTAGATTTATTCTACTTGATTGGAAAGTCACCGACAGTACGCTGTTGAAGAGTCTAGTTAAGGACCTATATATGCCAAAGGCAGACTGTTTGAGTAGGAAATTACCCAAGCCATCTGGACCCGTTGCAGATCTGGTTTCAAATGAAACAAGGATCTTGTAAACATCGTATTTAAAGGTTCCAATCTGGCACCAGTTCGATATTTGAAATCCGGTAAGGGGAGCTGGTTTTCATCAATAGGGGTTCTACACGGACTTTAAAAAAAAATAGTTAAAGATTTAATTCCTCATTACTGTTGGAAAAAATATGGCCGTTCTCAATAGAGGGAAGATTGCTTGGATGCAACTTGCATCCAAGACGGACTTTGATAGATTCCACCATTTTTTTTTTCACATTTACTTCTTTGCTGTCAAGCTTTGACCGAAATTTGGATAAATAGTCCCGGATTGCCTTCATGTTGGCTGAAACAGAAATATTACGATACCTCTTGGGTTGAGATGGGGTACCATTATCTTTTCTTGGTGATTTTTTATATCTTTTCTAGGCGCGGTTTGGTTTCCGTATCAACCTCTTAGTGTTAAAAGTAACAAAAAGGTTTGTCTTGAGGCTTGATAAGATCGCCGTTACAGGCGATAAATTATTTTGCAGTATCAAGAAAAGTTAAGTCCAAGATTCCACGTGATCATCTATTGAAGTAAATAAATAAAAGCTAATGTCCCAAGGATCATTGGACAGAGCCTTATTAAGATCACCAAGATTCCCTCTTCTGTAGTCCCAAACAGTCCTCATGAAACTTTTTTTCATTTGGAAAAAAATAAAATAGTACAAAATATAGCAGAATGTTCGCAGTTAGATATCGGAGGGAGCACACCGCCGGTTACTTTAAATCCGGATGAGTCGGTTATAAGGAGAACTAACAGAGGGCTGTGAAAGTCAATCAAACAGGTGGGTTCGTTGATAATTTGGAACAAATTAAGGCGTGAAACAAGGTCTACAAGCTTTGTACCTTCAGCATGATCAGAGTCCCATCGGAAGCAGCTACCGTTAAATTGTTACCAGTAAATATCATCATCAAAACTTTGGGGTTTATTTCCATGCATCTAGTTATAGAATCATACAGTTCACACAGGAATTAATCTCTTTCGTTTTCCAACTGACCAGGTGGACGATTGCACGTTCCAACAAGAGCGAAGCTGCGATTAGTAAAGAATTGAACCCACACGAATTCACAATGCTGTGATTCAAATCAGGACGGCGGGTGATCGGAAACGAATCGTGGCATAAACGGCAACACCACCACCGTGGCCGTACCAGTCCCGCCGAAGTGGAGGCTGGACGGACTGAAAAGACAAAAGTTAGTTTGGGTAGCTCAAAGCCACCTTTCAGATCAAGTTATTATATCCATATTTTTAGTCTGAGCGAAGAATAACAGTTCATCTAGTTTCTAGTCGCTTTTGAGACTAAGAAGATTTAGGTGAGAGAGTTTGTTTTTTAAATATTCGGTCCGGGATTCACATGAGTGTCAAAAGCTGACAAAAAGTAATAATAAAGAACCGTTTACTTATGTCGTATGCTTTAGAGTGAGGCATATAAAACTCATTATAATGACGCCATCTGTTCCCTTAGAAATGTGGCTGATAACCGAACATGTCAAATAAATGAATCAAAATACAATGAAAATAAACTTTTGCCATTCAAAACTTGTGCCACCATAATAAACATGTCGGATATCTTAGAGTCGTTATAATGAGGTTTCACTGCGGTAAAAATATGATAGAAAAACAAGAAAAGACAAAGATGCACCAATAATGAGGTTTCACTGCAGTAGAAATATGATAGATAAAACAAGAAAAGACAACGATGCACCAATAAGGTTTGCAGCGCAGTGATATTCTGTTGATAACTATCCCTTTCAGCACCAATTTTAAGATTGAACTAACAATGTTCTTAAGGATATTTTAGTAGCAAAATGCGCCGCTGAATGTTATTTTTTGGCAATTCTACTGGCTAGGTCTAAGGTCGTTTACAATAAAATTTTAAGGGCGAATTATTGATGAAGTTGATATGCGCATCAAGTATCCTGATAAAAAGAAAAAGGAAAGACTATCACTGCTATATATTAAACAATTGAGCAATATATAACATGCTAAGTGAATATGAAACTTGGGATTCTCATCCGGTGCCAGTATACTATAATTTTAAATAGAATTCTCTATGGAAAAAATAAAGGTCAATCCAAACTGAAATTATCAGTGCTGTTATCAGGGTGTAAACATTCATGCAGAAGACGGGGGGATATATAGTCCATGGAGATAACAATTTAGTCGACATATTTTCATTTTAGTATGAGTTTTTGGCAGGGAATGCGACCAGGAACGGAATAAACGTACAAGTCACATGGAAGAAGGTGCTACACAAACCTCTTCTTGCTCTATTCCTGATCCCTGCATTCCATGTTTTATTATTCCACCACAGAACCGATGCTACTTCGGGATCACGGCATTTTAAGAGCTTGTGTCAATAAAGATCGGTACATTAAAGCCCATTAATTCCGATGGATGAAGAGTGTTGCGATAGTGTAGAAATTTATTAATTAAAAAAAAAAAAAATCTGCTTAACGTGCATAGGTTTCAAAAACATAGGCAAACAGAGCACTTTCAGATACAGATTTTTGACTGGCATGTTTTTGAAACAGTTTAAGAGTTCTGTGATGGTGTGCTTTTTGAAGCACGTGGTCACCAATGAGTGTGTTAACGACATCATCACTACAATACTCAGTGGAGAATGTTGACGAACAGTTTGACCCAGAAAAGGGCATCCCCAGCTTGCGTGCTCTTTCTCCTTCCATACAGCTCCTTGATTTCTGTAAATCCCATTATATTGTGCTTTCAGAGGTTTTCACGTCACCACTGTTGCATTATTGGTACTAGATTATTTTAGCCAGTATAACGGGTGCTTAAGTATCGCATGTATAGCACTTACGAATAAATGTAGTTTTTTATCTACAGGCTTAATTTACGACATATACCTCGGTGACTTTTTCCGTATATTTTTAATTAGAACAAGCCCTGAGATTACATCATTCTTATCTGTCACAGGACATGTATTCAGCTCTGCAACCGCCATCTACGTGCTATGATTTGTTCATTTTTCTTTTGTTTGTTAATTTATTGATTGATTGATTGATTGATTTGTATTAAGACAGAATAGCCCTGATCAGAACGCAGGCTACTTTCCATAGGGGCCCTGATTACATTCATTCATTAATTCGCATTGGATGTAAATATTGTGTATATAGATCATTAAAACCGTAACTTAACTAAAACAAACGATAAAAAACAAAAAAAAAAATCAAAAACAAAAACAAAAACAAAACAAAAACAAAAAAAACCCCCAAAAACCACAAAACAAAACACAAAAAACAAACAAAAAAATCAAAAAAAAAAAAAAAAAAAAAAAAAAAGAGCCAACCAAAAAACAAAGCAAAACAAAACAACACAAAAAAGTAATGACGTATGACGTAGTCTGATGATCAAGGTGATGATGATAATAATGATGATGATGAATTTTCTGGATTACAAGTGGTACGTTTTGCAGTATTTTGTTTCAAAAAGGACAGTCAGGGATGGTGCAAGATTCACCCACTGGCTTAAACTGCTCAATGTCCTCGTTCCTCTCCATAAAAACATTCTTTTACTTGGAATGTGTTACTGACTACAAGATCTGTTGCTAGTGAAGTAACTATGTACTTCTGACACGGGGGTGAAAATGTTACTCAAGTAACTGGGATCGTTTTCATATGGAACTTTGCACACAGTATAGCCAGATGGAAATTGTGTCCAGGCCCAACGTCAGTCCAGCAAAGTTCGTTTAGCACTTATGCGTGTTCCACGACCTTTGCAAAGAACTATTTTCGCTATTTTCTGAACTAACATAATTCAACACCATTTAAGGCAAGAAAGTTTCGACAATAATATATATCGTGTGGCACAGTATTGAAGGACTCTTTGTAGGTCTAAAAAGCACACATCCGGCATAAAGCCCTTGTCAATTTTTGAAAGGACATATTCATTGACGGAAATGAGAGTCGTAGTTGTGGAATTCAAAGGCCTAAGACCGGATTGATTTACATTTAGGCGACTGGGCTCTGTTACATAAGTATAAAGTTGGTCATGTACTATCCTTTCAAATACTTTCATAGTGCATTTATGCAGCAATTGGCCTGAAGTTCCATGGGTCTGACATTGGACTATTTTTGTTAATTGCTGAAAGTTGTGAATATTTCCACCGAGTGGATATCGTGCCCGTACATAATGATCGGCTTTGCAAGTTTGTCAATGGGCCTAACAATACATGTGCACCAGCCTTCAGATAGGTGCTGGATGCAGATTGCACTAGCTTTGTTAGTATTTAGCCTTTTTAGGCCAAGTAAAACAGTTTCTTCAGACACTTCTTTCCAACACATCTTGGTATGGATTGTTTGAAGCTGACATGCAAAATTTCTGGTAAACTTTCGGTTAGTTTAGATGCAATTGTTGACAAAAATGCATTGAATGCAGTTGAGATGGATTAAGGATATTTAACCGTGATGTCATGAACTTCTAAGTATATGAGATTCGCCTGATTCTTTGTTGGGTGAATTTTTTTTCAGTTAAAGAGGAGATTGCACAGAAATATGCAAGCGCATGTAATGAATGCCTGTCCCAGCCTTCGAAGAGGACTCGTCCGATGCTAACGACCTTTCCTGGTTTTAGGTGGAGGCAGGCAGCGGAATCTCATAGTTACTTACGTAAGGTTACACATTTTCTTACTATTGGGCGTTGGGCAATGTCAGGCATCGGGAAAATACTGGAGACAATATTAGCAAGCATAATCAGCAACCATAACGAACAGACCGAGAACTGTATACAATATAAGAACTTCAGGATCTTGCTTGAATGATCCTGCGTGCTGCTTTGTTGTTAAGGCGCAACTTGTTTTCTGTCCGGATATATGCGTATAAGAGTAAGTTGAACGCAGCGACAGTTTGTTTTTGCCAAAGGTGCCGTAGTCTTCAAAAGATGAGTGAATCGAGTACACTTAAAGCCGCCACAAGAAACCTCTTAATCGATAGCGAAGTGCAACCTAAAAGGGGAGACTAAATTCTACCATACCGTGCCGTGCCGTTAGTATAGACACATTTGTTTAACATGGATTATGAAAGAAGTCAAGCATTGACTTATCGAATCACTAGATATTGGCACAGATGTTGGCGTACACTTCCTACCTTGTTCGTAGTGTAGAAAACTGAAGAAATCGGAGAAAACCACCGTGCACGGATATAGTTGTAGCAACTTTTTCACATGCTGCCCAGGACGAGAATCGAATCCAGGTCGCAGACGTGAAAGGCGAGCGTCTTATCACTGAGCTAGCCGTGCACCTGTACCGTCCAGTAGCATACCGTACCATGCTACTCTCCTTTGAGGACAAGCTCATAGTTGAGCAACAACAAACCCTCATTCAACCCTGACCCCTTCTCCACTCTTACTCTAAAGTATATGGACACCTTTGTGGCGACAGTACCACCACATACAGCTACCCTGATTGAACAAAAACAAAACAAAAAACAAAAAAAAACAAAACAAAAAACAAAAACAAGGAAAAAACAAACGAACAAAAACAAAACAAAACAAAACAAACACCCCCCCCCGCAAAAAAACCCCAAGCAAAATTATGGAAGCTGTCAGCAAAAAAATCGCTTCAAATTCACGGAGCAAGCCCTTTTACCTTTGACAGATCATTGATAAGTGAAGATTTGAACGCCCAGTCCAGTTGAATCTCATCTTGTTCCAAGATATCCTGAAACACACAAAGATGGCGTATTGGGATAAACGGTAGCATTCGTAATTGAACACTTTAATATTTAAACTTCATAATCAGTATACAATTGTTGTTTGATATACTAATTATCAGTAGCTGTTCTTTTCGCAATCGCTACCGAATCAAAATCCGTTACTTACAATGATGAAAAATTACGGGCGATGCGCTTTTATATGTATAGAGCGATTGGATTTGTTATTCAAAAATAATGTATGTCTAATTTTGTTAATATGGGGTGCAAATGATAAAGACATAAGAAACTTTGTTAACATTATTGAATAAAAAGATGTACCTCTAAGCTACCTTTCGGGCAATACTGCGTCAACACACAGATATTGGGAGCATCCACGCATGCGCCCAGGAAGGTGTTCACGTTTTCGTGGTTGAAATAAAACATCTGTCGAGAAAGAAAAGGGTAGTAACAATGAACACACATGTTTCTGGGGCAGCGATATATATATATATATATATATATATATATATATATATATATATATATATATATATATATATATATATATATATGTATATATCATCTGACAAACAAGACACGTGTGCATGTCGTTTCTGGCGCCAAAGTAATTATCTACTTGAAAACGATATTTTGAGCCTTCTTTGTACGTTCTGACTATCATGAGTTGCATGGTATTGCACACCTCAATATAAGTGTAACCAGAGTAAACGTACTTTGATCCTAACAAAACAAGTAACATGCTGAATGTATTTTATTTCCAGGTCGGCTTTTGTATCGGATTAAGTATAGTGTTTGACAATTTAATTAATACGTATAGACCCCTAACCAGCCGTTGGCATCTAATGATTAAACTACTTTACAACTGGCAGATTGTTAATGGGAGTATTTGCTTATATCTATGTCGAATAAATCCTTTAATGTGAATCCATTACATTCAATTTAGGTAGTGTAATGCAGGGATTCACTGATCCAAGTATTTCCTCCATCTCCGCCGAAGGAAACCTGCGAATTATTCACAAAGTACAATGAAACCAAGACAGTCATCCGCCGTAACCTGTTGTTTTTGGATTGTCATCTCTTCCATAAATGCAAATAGAACAATTTTTAGTTTACGCTCATCATTATTTACATGATTTAATATAGTTGAAAATATCGGTCATTGGCATTGCTCTTACATGATAAAGTGGATCTTCACTATGATGACAGCAAATCATTCCTCCAATTTCCCCTGTCCGAACAATATGGCAATTTGTTTTGGCTACCTTTCCAGACAGAAAAGTATCGGTGACTATTCTGTCTTAAATTACACCACGTAAGCCGATCAGCTGATGTGTTTCAAATAATTCGGAGGGCACTTTTTTGCGTCCTTGTTTGTGTCTCGTATACACTTAAAAAAGTAGGAAATAATCAATTTAGCTAATCGCATGATAGCTTTTTAAAAACCATCATTGCAGCTAAGTAAAGTGCGTTCTGCCAGACAGTGCAAAAGAGCTGGCATTAAACTACACAACCACGTTAGTACTTAAACTAAAGCATTTTGGATGATAGCATTTTAGCGTTTTTTTCATTCAGTTCCTGTATTCAAAATAACGAGGAACATAATTCTAAGAGATGACATTATTTAAGCTATGTAACAAAAATGCTTCTTTAGGCATATGTTATGCATCATTGGAATGTAAAGTCCCTTTCCAAGCAAAACCAATCACAGCAACTGTCCCACATCTGGCCCGAGTAAAGATTTGCTTCAGGGGTGTGATCTCTCATTGCCTGCGTACACGCACTCAGCGTTTGTGAATAACGGGGCCCAAGTCTTAGACCATTGTTCAACGTGTCAAAAGTGAAGGGTGTCATCAACCGTGACTCTCTTATTGCTAAGAAATGAGCAGACGACAATTATATTGCGCGCTAATCTCACCTCCCTCAACTCCTGCAGATCTTTTGTCCCAATGCTTACGGCCTTCATCTTCAATGTCTTCACAGCTACAACCTGTCCCTTGTACAATGCAGTGGTAGTGAACATCTGGCCATATTTTTTCTCCTCAAAGATGTTACTTAGCACGCTTCCAAGGGACTTGCAGGATCGATGTATTGCCACTTGACTTATGTCTGTAAGACTTTTTAGGCTTTTTGCCTATTTCAAAGAAACGTAAAATATTCCTTTAATACAAACTTTAAATACAATTCATGGATAAAAGTTATCAATCAAACTTGGGTGGATACTTTACGTTCATCACACTTGTACTGTAAATGTGAATCATAACGTGACGCAGGTTCTTCTCACAACATTGTTAAGAATTGTCATAAACATGTCATATTGCACCCCACTACCCTTCAAACCGAGGAGAATGCCATATATATATATATATATATATATATATATATATATATATATATATATATATATATATATATATATATATATATATTATGTTACAATCCATTTCCAATGACTGAAATTGGCCTAAATATTCGAAAAGTAAGACTTGATATGCCTATGGTTGTACGTTTTTTTTTTTTTTTGTTTTTGTTTCTGCTATTTTCTGAATATGTACCAAAAACGTTTAACACAGCGTGCACACCCTAAACCTTCTACATTTCCGGTAAAAATCCAAATACTAATAACCTTACGCCCTATGTACTAAATGAATTAATTTAATACACCTGAAGCACAGAGGGCACCATGGGGTCATACCCCAGCCCGAAGTATAGCAAGTTACAACCTATATATTCTTATAGATATGTATGTCCTCTTCATGAAAAAATAGGCTGTGAAATCTGAAAAGCGTTCAATAATATATTTGATGCCCGTTTTCATGACTACCAATACCGTTTCTAACGAAAACCTTTTTTTTTTTGTTAAAAAGTAATAACTTTGGTGATATTGCTTGTGGAAAGATAAAATAAACATCAAAATGTGCTCAATTGTTCAATTATAGCCACACAATACAGAGTTCATTCATAATGCCTAACTATGTTAACGCAAATTTATGAAGTTTTCTTCCAAATTAAGTTTTGTGTGTAAGTTAACAATTGCTGTATTTTCTAAAATATAGTTTGATGTTATTGGCAAAATGATAAGGAACTGCACCCATACAAGTTATTTATATGAGTATTCAATATGCATATTAATTCCGTAATGTTACTTCTTGACCACTGTTGCCAAGACCTCCGTATCTGGCCAGTTATTCACTTGATTATTCTAAAAAACCTGACAGTCTCAGTGGAGGCATCTCGTGGTTCATCTTGAACCCAGTGGTAATCTACAGATAGCATGGCACTGCATTGGTTGTTGCCAGCAACTTGGTTGTGTTTCCAAGCCTTACTCTCTGAGTGGTCGGGTAAAAAGTCTGGATGTCCCTGAACACAGAAGCCCAGACCCTACTTCCCCAGCTCCCTGGTTCAAGAGCTCGGCTTCAAAGTTTGTGCATGTTGGACACAAAAGAATGTGCATAAGTCTGTGGTGGCATATTCGACCTGTATTGAGCCTTCAATTGCCCCCTCCCTGACCTCAGTGCTGTCTCTGGTACCTTGGGCCCTTGTAACAGTTCCATAGTTTGTTTGTGCAGGTCTATCTGTGACTGAGCCACTTGTGGTTCTGCTGCACCCTGAGTTTGAGCCAGATGCCCTGCCTCCCCCTTTTCAGAGGCTAGGAGATCTCACACTCCTCTAGGTCTGTTGCAGCTGTGGAGCTGAAACCAACAGAGACTCAGGATCTCACGCAACTCCAGCCAGCACCCTCCATTCAGCAGACTTCCGAGTAGGAGGCTGTTATGGCTCCACAGGCAAGTCCTCAAGAAGTCCTGCTTACTTGTTTAACCTGGATAGGCCAGATGCCAGCTGCAGCAGAGGTGGCAAGGCTGCCACAGAAGTTGTTACTACCCCATAACACAGCGTGGTAAGGGAAGACCTGCTCCTGTCACAAGCCAAAACTGCATCACTTTTTGGACAAAGTTCTGTTAGATGGGACTTTGGCCATCCATGCCCCTCTTGCTGTCACTGAGTCTTCTGACATTGGTGCCAATGAGGAGGGCCACTTCTTGTGTTTAGATTTGTCCATCAGCAGGGCCAGGCTTCACGCTGTTGTCATTGTTCCTTGTGGCAAAGTTCCATGGCTTGGGGGGGGGGGGGGGGGAGGGCAGAACCTGCTTCCACCTCCATGGATACCAACTGCTGCTCCACCCCATGGCTTTGATCATCTCAAAGCCCTAGCCCGTATTCAGAGCCTGGTGGTTGATGAGGTGGTGCCCCCCCCCCCATGGAGGAGAAGAGCTTGGCTGGCACAATGTCCTGCCAGCACTTGTCCCTCAAGGAAATGTGTCATAGGACCTGCATTCCTTTCTTGCAATTCCGAGCTGAGTTCTATGACCAGCTAACCGCCAAGGCACTTGTGGAGACCCATGCCACTGGCTGTCTGTGGCAAGGGTGGCAAGGGAAGTGGTATGCCAGAGCAGTTGTTTCCTCCCATCCTCTCCCATTTGATTGGATTAGGAGGAATTTGATGCTCCACAGCTGAAGTATATCTCTGTGTCTGCCCAGGCCTACAAGAAGAAGATGTCAGAGGCTCCATCCTTACAGCACTTTATTTTGATGTCTCTTTGGTGGCCTTGAGGTCTCTCCTGGAGGACATGCAGCACTCTGCCTGGGCCATGGAGGTGGTGTGGGACTGGCTTGAGCAGGTGTCATTGCTTGCAACTTCGTTGTCGAGAGTGATTGACCACCAGGTTAGGATGGTCTGTTGAGGCGAACCTGGGTTTGTTAGCTTGGGATGCCTACCTCCAGGGTGAGGGGTTGCATGATACAATCTTCTACAGAGTGCCAATGGCATCCCTTTTCCCTCACACTTCATGTGGAGGAGAGATGGTAGAAATTGTTTGTCCAAATGAAAGATTTTTGGGCCTACTCGGCAGAGCTAACCTGGACCAAGGCATTAAATGACCCTGTTTGGTCACTTTCCTCCTTGGCCCCCACTACTGGAAGCATGGCTCTCAGACTGTGTGCATTTGCCCTCTGGCCTGTGCTGCCCCTTTGGTGTCACAAGAGCCAGAAGTGATCCAAGAAGGGCAAGTGATTCACCAAAGCAAAGAAGTCAGGCAAGCCTTAGGCCTCCTGGCTCTTGCTTGCCGGATGCCTGAGTGTCAGGGCTGTCCTCCACCATCGCTTTTGACATCTCAGAGCACCCTGTCCGCACTTGTCTTTCCATTGTTTGTGCTCAATGGGAGTCCATTACAGACAATCCGTTTATCTTAAATGCCCTTGGCCATGGCTATTTGCTGCCCTGGGGCAAAGACAAGCCTCTAATGTGCCACAATGTGGTTCATGTCTCCCTTGCAGGAACCCAAAAGTGTTCCTAGAAGCAGTGGAGAAATTTTGAGCGAGAACACAATAGAGTGGGTAGAAGATCCCGTTTCAGCAGGGTTCTACAACCTACTCTTCCTCATTCTCTAGTGGGATGGATGTTGTTGCCCAGTCGGTGACCTGTGGATGCTGAACACTTACTTAGATGTCCCGCCCCTCAGAATGGAGACCCTTCACTTGGTGGTGGTGGCCCTGAGGCCTCAGGCATGGTTACCAACCTTGGATCCCACGGACGCATTCTTTCACGTGCAAAATTGCAGAGATTTTAAGGAAGTATCTGTGTTGCGCAGCTCCGGATCTACCAGTTCAGTGCACTCCCATTTGGCCTTGCAATGGCAGCTCTGGTGTTCCCCCAGTTCATGCAGGCAGTTGCCGTGCACTTTCACCAAACTGCTGTGTACCTGGATGACTGGCTGATCTGGGTGCCACTGCACCTAGATTTGCAGCGTTATACACAGACTGTTCAGCAGCTTTGCAAAGGCTTAGGCCTAATTGTGAATCACTCAAAGTCCAGCCTAATGCAAAAGCAGATTTTTGTCCTTCTCAGCATCCAGTTCGACATGGTTACCTACATCTGATACCCTTTCAAAGACAGGTGGGTGAAACTTCAGCTGATGTCAAGGTGTTCCGGACAAATGAGGTTCAGTTGGCTGGGTACTGGCAAACCCTGTTAGTCAATGGACCCGCAGGTCCCCTGGGTTGCTTTTACCGTCATCCTTTGTAGCATGCCCTGCAGAACAGATGGTCAAGGGATCTATTTCTTTAGGGTAATAATTCTGCTGAATTTGCATATGAAATCATCCAGGCATTCTTGAGATATGATTTTAAGGAAAGGCAGGCAGACTGACAAACAGACAGAAGAACCAGTAACATAATGCTCCCCCCCCCCTCCTGTGGCGAATGCATAAAATTTCAGCAAAAATGTGAACAAAAATGCTGATAAGACCCTTAGTATCCTATCTTCCATGTGTTTTGAAGTACGTTTCAAACAAATATAATCTATTGTTTTGATACAGCACACAATTTGTAATAGATATATCTACAATTGCTTCAAAAGGTCCCTCATAAAGCCTAATTTGCATGTATGCAGGTGTGTCCACTGAATGTACTCCAGTAAATTTGGTATCAATATAACCCTGAATATATATTAGAATAATCTTTTAACATATACCCCAATTTTTGTACAGTCAGCCCGCCTTTAACCGTCACTTGTTAATTCGGCACCCTTGAAATTCGGCAGCAATCAGCTGTGAACGGATTTCCCCCATTGATTTACTACATGATAATCCGGCACCCCTGAATTTCATCACCGGCATGTTAATTCCAGAACAAAAGGGCTTTTTGCAATGTAATTTGCCTCTTTAATCTGTCACTTGATGTTCAATTGATCATATACCTTGCAATAACATACCTTATTGCGCCATACCGCAAAATCAACAATCACCTGATGTGTTCCAAACAAGTTCCCAGTTGGTAAGCTGTTTAATTGTTCCCGCCTTAAATGGTTAAATTTCATTGCAATGGCCAGAATCCAATGAGGGATTTTGTGGTGACGACGTAGCAAAAGTTCGGCACAGAGAAGAACAGTTTAAAGATATGAAAAGTGAGCGCAGTAAACAAAAAAAGATTTCGGATTTCTTTGTGCCAAAATAAACTATCAAAGACAAAATATGTCCAAATACGTGTGTGAGATAAACATTAAGGTAGGGACATTTATGCCCGCTCGCTCCAGTAATTTTGAACGTAACATTAATTGTACATATGGATATGAATGCACTGAATAAAGTTTTTTTTCCTGTAATTTGCACGTTTCGTTTATCAAATTTCATATGATTGGTAATACGTGTCTGTGATTATGCTTTTATTTTACTCATTGTAAGGTGCAAATTTGGTCTCTTATTCTCTATATATCCTGATGAATTATACAGTGATTTGTTAATCTGGCAGCCTTGCTAATCCGGCAAAATGACCAAAAACAGTTGGTGCCAGATAAACGCGGCCTGACTGTGGTTTTGCAACCACAGCAACCAACAATATAGACAAATATAGGTCTTCATATGGCCGATTTGATGACAAAATTTTGCATGTGATTATAATGAAAATGATGCAAATCAAAGATATGAAAAAATGTAATGCTTGGGGAAAGGGTACAGTAAATGCTACCTTTTGGTGAAACTTGAAGTGCTTATCTTAAAACGCTAGGCAGATTTTAAAAAAAAATGTGAAAAGTAGTGATTCACCAAAAAATAAATCACGAGTTTCAATAGAAAGGGGCCTGTAAACATTCCAGATAACCCTTTTCAGACTCCACATTCTATTTTGCTATAAAGAGGAGACATATGCCCACATTTTAACACAGGTTGTGTTTTGTTATACTTTGGATTGGAGTTGCACATATTTTAGGGCACTTTGGCACATTGGTTGTTAGCATATAAAGAATGATCATATATGCACACTGTATTAGTAAGCGAGCTTGATGCAGAAATATGATCATTCCGCTTGATATTTATGCTAAAAGGGGTTGTGCATGAAAAGCAGCAAGATCCGGTATTTTCGAATGATTCAAGCAATAACTGAAATTGCATGATAAATACACTGTGATCACCGTGTGCAGGTTTTCAATTCCACATGACCTAATGTTTCGCGTAGTAAAAGATGTTGAAAGCGGCTTTTTCTATTAAAGGAAAACAACCCCATATGCATGGGAAATTATCTGGGAAAGATGAAAAAGACAATGTAGCGCCCGGTGTATTGACAAATTGTGCCAATTATTTCATCAAAGTCATGAACCGTAGTTTCCAGTCGGGATCAATTCTGCCCAAAGGCAACATATTACCAATTATTTTTAAATCCTAATGCAAGAAACGTTTAATCACAGTTAGACATTTATACCAGAGGGTATGACATGTCCCGCTTTGATCCAGCAATTTGCAGGCTGCCATAACAGATCATCAGCGTAAAAACTAAGGGGAAACTAATAATTTGAAACCTTTTGAAATAGAAATGGAAAATTTAAAGTAACATTCTGCGTTAATAAATTCCCTGTCAAGCAAGTCTATATCGACCAGTTATTTCAAAGGTCGCCTGTTTCGTTCATTTATTAGGTCAAGTGACGTGTTCGTCAGTTGAGATTTTAGGATGGTCAGCCGTCCTTTGTCCGTCGGTCCAGAAGTCACATTTTCGAAATCGTCTCCAACACCGTTCGCTAGATCCACTTCAGACATGAAAGGGAAGTAGTTTAGGTTAGTGTCCTTTTTTTCGAAATGGCCATCTTCATTCTCTTCGCTGTTCTGTTTTCTTTTTTATTACATTTTGTCCGTTTCTGGTTAAATCTTCAAAGACCTTCGTTAAAACCGCGAGTGCAATTACTTTAAAAAATCATTTAAACGTGTCTAAAGACCTCTACACCTAAACCTTTTCAGGTTTCCTTAGTCCTCTAATTTTGTATACTTATACGACCTTTTGTGTGTGTTTTTACAATTCTCCACTCCTTGGCAAGTCTGTCCCTTGGTTGTGCTGGCGGTAATGTACCTTGTAGCATGATCGAACAATGTTGTTTGCTGGGTGCTTATGCTTTGAGCTTTGATAGTTAAAACGTTTTCAGCCTGGGTGCTTGTCGAATAATGCGACATTCATATTGATTACTATCTAAGTCAATGGGCACATTAATGATTATTTTACATTTGGGAATCCGACTGCCAAGCCGTTGGCCATATCCATTAAACGTTGCTAAGTTGTTCGTTGGGTGGGTCTCTACTCGGCTTGTTCAAATGAATACACGCCATCGAATTCTGACTCTGTTATAATCCTTTTTTTTTTTTTTTTTTTTTTTTTTTTTGCAAAATCATAAAAAAACGTCTTCAAAAATGCTAGGCCAGTTGCCTTGATATTGAACAGGGACGCTTCAGATGACCCCTCGATCTCTATTTATTAGGCAAACGGCGTTAGGATTTATTAATATTTTTACGAATTTTTGTTGTTTGCACTATTTCTTCCGGTACTGAATACGAATAAATATATTTTCAATTTGGCAAGATTGATTTAAAGAGAGTTCTTCATAGGGATATTCTGCGCATACGCATAATCATCGATTGAAGAGGCTCACCAAACTTCCAGCTCTGTTGCTCTTGTTAAACTGTATGTCATGGTATTTCACTTTCCATACCATAAGGCGCAGTGATTCGTCCTTGTGTTTCTTCCTGCACAGAGAAATATAACACATAATAAATAGTCATGTACAACACCAAAGTAAATTTGATATTAGTATTTTCACACTTCGAACGAACCTTTTATAACAAACTTTACAACGCATATCACGTAAATGACTGACAAAGAAATGACCAAGTTGTCAACTGGTACTCTACTTGCTATGAAGAAAGTGCCACACTCGCGATCAAGTTCTGGTGCCTTTCCTCATCAAGGATTTTGAGTCGGGTCGGCTTGAAACCTTGCCTAAAGGGGCTATAATTTGATAGTCGAAGCGTGAGTCCATAAACGCTACCATACAGGCCATGACAAACACCGACAGCACCAAGGCCATTATTGATAACGGTCCCCAAAAAACAAACAAACTAACGTTAATAAAAAGTCGTTTAAATTTTTCGAATGGACACATGTTCATACCGAAGATATCGCTGTTTACCAGACGTGAATATCTCAGCAAATGCAAACACCTGAAACTATTGCTTGTGGTTGTTTTATCAACAAAAAAGCTATAATGACCATATTGTGGTCATCATTATTATTTCTCTGAGGGGACTACGCAATCATGACGACGGACAAGAGCTTTTGGAGTTGTTTTGTACACACACACACACACACACATACACACACATATATATACATATATATATACATACATATATATATACAAAATATATATATATATATATATATATATATATATATATATATATATATATATATATATATATATATATCTGCACACATAAATCGATTACACAACCAAAGAATGTAAATTTGACCTGCTGTTAAGAAATAGAATCCTTGTTGCAATGTGCCCTCACATGTTATCGTAAACGGTCCTACGTATGACCGAAGGTGACTTTCTATGTATTGTGGGGGTGAGGGGTGGGGGCTAATTGTGCTGTAAGAAGGATATGGGAACAAAGATGTTAAAGTGGAGCACCATGGATATTGAGGCTTATCCATTTGCAATTTTGTCAGGAAAATGGTTTTTGTTCTTTTACCATGTCCTTGGGGTGAAAGAAACAGTCATTTCTCTGTGGTCACTTATTTTTCAGGAACATAAAATTAGTCTTCTGGATTTTTACAAATCAAAAAAAAAAAAAAAAATAAAAAAATAAAAATAATAAAAAAAAAAAAAAAAAAAAAAGTGCAGCTTTCTGATAAAACTAAATGTATGCTCTGAAAAGCATAGTCTGGTGCGTGGAAAAACCAGAACTGTAGCCAACGCTTTTGTCAGTTTACCGGAGACAAAACTGTTATGAGCAGTGTATTCGGTGCGATACACTTTTATGGTGAAAGGCACGAGCCGCTTGAGGCGTGTGGCTCCACCACCAAGAACAAGTGTTCTGAGCCTACGCTTACACGAATGACTGCTTATGTTCATCCAATAGCAGTTCATAGACAATTATACAAAAGAGGAGTAACAGTGCCATATCTTCGTGTAGCTCTCAACACAGTCAAATACCCCAATCCAACCTCTCAACGCTCCATAGCTATATCAGTCACTAAGTACAAACCTATAAATTCAGTAACATATTATCACGTTCGATTCAAAATTAGGAAAGTCCTAGGCTACAACAGCCAATGCAATTTATAAACAGATCATCAGCGGGAAACCATCAAGCATATTTCGCAGCCTTATATTACAAAGCATATTTTACTCTGGTACCAGTATAAAAAACAACAAGAGAAACATTTTAAATCTCAATAAAGGCCCCTAATATCGCAAAAGTTGCGTTCCACCGAAGCTCACATAAAAATTGTGGGGAAAATATCACACCAAAAATTTGAAATAAAAAAGAAAGAAAAAAAAAAAAAAAGCAAACAAAGAAACAAAATCAAAGACAAAACAGAAAAACCCAAAAAAATCTAAAAAAAAAACCCAAAAAAACAAAAACACAAACCAAAAAAAAAAACAAAACAAAAACAAAACAAAAAGAGAAAAAAAAAAAAAAAAAAAAAAAAAAAAAAAACAACAAAAAAAAAAACAAACAAACAAACAAAACAAAAAAAAAACAAAACAAAACAAAAAAAAAAAAAAAAAAAAAAAAAAAAAAACAGTCATTCAATCCGAGTGTCCCAACTAAGTGCCAAAAGTACTGACGCCATTGATGGGCTTTCTTGCTAAAAAGAGTCCATGCCAGTAAATCGTCACATTACTTTTGTCTGATAGCCATCCTTACGGAATAAAGCCGCTGATTTCTCTGTTAGTCACAGTACAAACGTATCTCATAATTGACGGGCATGTTTGGGTGGAGCGTTGGGAACACCTGGTTGTCTTTAACTTAATGAAAAAAAAGCACCTCTGTAAGAGGCCCAACCGTGCAGGTACACGGAGGCCGCCCTGATGTATCCTTTATTGTGTAAATGAACTAATGATTCAAAAAATCAGAATCGTAAAAAATCTCCAATCAGTCCCGTTTAGGATAACATTTTGATAACAGGGTTTTTAGCCAATTGTGATAAATAAACATGGCAACCATGTCAATTGTCAAAATGTTCCATGAATGCTTCTTTTTACGTGAAGACTGGCGCAATGAAATGCTCACTAAATATGGCAACGTAAGAATTAAAGTTTAACATTCACAGCTTTGAAAACATATATTGGTGATGAGGCACTAAACTATTATAATTTACCAGTCAGCCATAAAATCAATATTACAAAATACAAATGCTTCAAGCCATTTTGAAAATATTACAAAAAATGCACCATGGCTTCATATTTGCATCTATATTTTACCGAACAGTCGACTTCATTTCTTGCATGCATGAGGTGACATGAACGAAAAACGTTATATAATAATGTGACAAAGGTTTATGTATGTTATTTAGTCACACAGGTTATGTTAAGTAATTTAGTGACAAAAGTTTTTTGGCATGTTAGGGAACATTGCCTAGTGCTGTGATTTCATGCTCGTTTTTCAATCAATGGAGAAAAGCATTCTGTCCAGATTGAATGCTGAAGCAGCTCCTTCATATAAGGGATAATACCTAGTCCCTTTTGGTATGATTTTAGTGTACAAATATAATACAATACCCAGAGGCAGTTGTACCATATTGCGGCACATGATATCATGAAACAAAAGTGCCCTTCTCGTCCAAACTTGTTTTACAAAGTACCCCGCCCACATAACATAGATTATCGAGTAGTGTCGATATCGTGGTGCACGCAACTTCATACGTAGTAATTTGAAATTTCCTTATTGAAGTATTGAGATGAACACCTTGCCCAATAGGTTCTATAATATGCATTTCTAACCAAAGTTACTTCAAACAAGCAATCGCTCTACATACAGTTTTTAAGGATAGTGCCTCCTACCATTGTTCTCAAATTCCTGGCGTATTTAGTATCCCTAATATATGAATACACTTACATTTATAAGCAAAACTTCACGGATTAAGCTAATTCATCATTTGTCACGTTCATATTTATTTTATTATTATGTGGGTTGTCTTTCCTGAATTTTTAGTTCAGACAAGGAGGTGCTACTCAGAGAGACATGTAACGGTAATAGGCTCCGAAACACGTGGAGTAGTTTCCCGCTGAAGACCCTTTATTTTACTTGGGCTGATACAGCCTATGTCAAAATTTTACAGAGGAACGTGTGCAATATGGACAATAATAATTCCATATGTACATAGGTTAGACAAGGACAGGTTAGCTTATGGAGAGTAAAGAATTCGGACTGTGGAATAGGGTAATGACTACTAGGAAGTGGTTCTGGGCAAAAAGACACAAATGCAATACATTACCAATAAAATATTGATGTAAAGACTGCTAACATCAATATCAGCGAGCTTCCGATGGCGCCCCCAGCTATGAACGGGACAGGATCTATAACAAAAGTATTAGTGTCAGTAACTGATATTTTTGTTACGGTTTAGAAACAGCGACCATAGCCAGACTTAAACCTGTTCTTATATTATTGTCAAAACTTGGTGAGACAACTTTATTGGCCCCGTGAATCGTCAAAATACAGTCTACAAACTATATTGTAGCACTTTTAACAATATGACCCTAGGAGCCACCCTGTGACTATGTTGGTTTTGCAGACACATCCATTTCTGACCAAAAAAAATGATAGGAGATATAGCGTTTTACCGTGTGATATGAACAGACTCCTAGTAAAGTCGTTTACGGACATCATTTAACCAAAGTTCTCAATATGTTTAGTTCAGCCACACGAAGGCAAAATTCGCGGGATATCCGGTGTGTTTGAAGATCCAAAACTTCAGTAATATGAGTTAGTGTCACTGGGATGCACAAATCGTTCATCAATTTTATATATATATATATATATATATATATATATATATATATATATAATACGTTTAAGTAATTAATGAATATCAGGTGGTGGATGTGCAGGTAATATAAATTAGTGTATGTTGGCTGCACTGGCAATTGATCAATATAGGTAAGAGCGTCGGGGTTGAACAGGTTCATTAATATGAGTGAGTGCACCCGAGATTCAGAGATAGGATGCCTAATATCACACACGGACGCCTGAATATAAGACAATAAAGGCATAGCAGTTAACGCTTTTAACCAAGACCCCTTACAGTGGATAGCTATGAACATCCTGGTTTGGTTTTATACAAGAACGACACCAAACTACGAAATCAATGGCTCCTGAAGTGACGCTTTAGCTGTATTGCGGATGTATGCGCAAGTGTAGTATCACACATCATAGATTTTTTGGGCAGCGCTTTCAAACATTACCTATAGAATTTTCATACAATAAGCATGACACTTTATCTTGTACATAAGGACTTGTTGCTTGTATTTTTTACGGAAATAAAATCAGGCAAAGTGTGCATGAAGCTTTTTTTAGAAATTAAACAAGATGTAAAAGTTATAAAAAATGGGCTTATCATGGGGTTTTATCTCGCATCGTCAGAGCTGGGAAAGCGAACAAATGATAAAAGCGAATGTGTCGTAGGTTTTAAATGTCAATGAAAAAGAAAGGGTGTGACAGTATTAATGGGTAACTTGATCGATGCTTTCATGATTAGAAAGCTAAAGCCGATGTATCAATATGCAACTTTTTACCATTCATTATTTCCATAATGGTTTCTGTAACTGGGGTGCAGATAACGTATTTGCTCAATATCCGCCATTCCACTCGGTAAACTTTGTTAATTTGTCATCTAATGAACCCATTTCGTCTGTTTTTGAGCTCTTTGTTGGCGTCACACGCTCTGGTGCATAACCAATCGTTACCAAAGCTCGTAATTTCGCTTAAAATCCGGGAATACGGGTAGCGCCCCTGATGAAATATATTTGTACAGATGAAGCCAAGGTACATCACCACATGTCTGAAGGAAGTCCAGTTTGGGTTTGGCGAGGAGAGCAAATAAAAAATCAAAGAAACAAAAACTCACAAAACAAGACACAACCTGTTGAACAATTAAGATCTGGAAATACACATTCCCATGCAATTTTAAAGAAAATGGAGCAAGTAGCTTTTTCGAGAATTTCTTTTTGTTAATGCGAGTCGGGTGTTTTTGTATTTTACATGTTCACTGTTCGACGGGCCATGCGCTGACAAACGCATATGAAGTGGGGCAGCCACAAGCAATCCTCACAATGTGCGTCACTGCCGTTGCCATGGTGTATCACTTTCCCGGCGTTTAATCTGTATCATGAAAGATATTCATCTCCTGAGCACTCGTGATCCTTAGCATTTACAACATTTACATTCCACCAGGTTGAATGGGTGGGTACGATTGTTCTTCAAATTTTTTTTTTTTTTTTATGTAATAGAAAGCTGTTTTCCCGTAAGATAGGCCCCCATTTTGCTCTTTTTCTTGTAGAGCATTGTTTATGTCTGCAATTGTATTTTATTATCGTTATATTATTTGGCTCTATGTGTGTGTACGTTTTTCAATGGAATTTCTTGACTTGGCGGTAAATACTAGGTATGAGTAAAAATGTATAGGCACGTTTGCAGCAAATAAAAATATTTGTATCATGCAAATCGACATATTTCATAAATATGGTGGGCGAAAAAGGCAAAAGAGCCACGAAAAATATGTTATACAGGGACGCTACGGTGGCTTATAAAAAACCATGGCCATGGTGGGTCATACTACACACAAGTATATATATATATATATATATATATATATATATATTTATATATGGAGAGAGAGAGAGAGAGAGAGAGAGAGAGAGAGAGAGAGATGTGTCAAACTGTAGAATATCCGTTTCAAACAATCTGATACCGTTTCCTGTTGTCTGTGCTATTAGGCGCCCCCCCCCCCCCTCTCGGTGGTTGGTGCACACCTTCTGTTGTGTGATACGCAACAGCCTTTCATAGATAAAAAGTGAAGACACTGCCTTGCAGTTGCATAAACAAATTCATATTCGGTCATTTTTAGGTTTGTTGGTGGGTTTTTATGTAGTCTAATCCACGCCAAATGTTGTACATGACATTACATTATCCATACCCGTTTATTATTATTTCTTTTTTTTTTCTTCTTTCGCGTCACATGGACAGGCATCCACTGTCATTTGTAACATATTTTTCTTTGTTTCTAAGGTACCCATTATATTTGAAGACCTGTATTAAGACCAAAAAATACAGCGGTAAGGAGTTACGACCGGCCAGGTTCAATAGTATTTGACCAATTAATTCATATTAAGTCGGAACTTGTGAAACTTCAAATAAGATAGACGTTCTATATTCCATGGTGATACCGCATCTGTAATTTTATTTTTACAGTAACACCAATGCCTCTAAAAACAACACACTTAATTTTCTTTCCTGTTGCCACACGCCACATCGTACGCGTGTAATAAATATCTGTACCTGTATGCGGTTGTTTTGTTACGGGTGATGTACAGTTTTCATTCTTAAATCCACAGCTTGGAGTATCTGGAGGGGGACCACCGTCTTCAGTTCCCCAATAACTGGTGTCATTTGCTACTTTCAGGCTCTACATAAAAATAACGGGAAATGAAACAGTAAGGGTCCGTTACTTTTTTAAAAGAGTCTGTGTCAACTCTGTAAAATATCGCGTTACCAGAACTTATGGAGCCCCTCATGCGGCGATGTGTTTTTAAAGAAACTTTGTTACTTTGAAGTCGATGCTTAAGTAGAAAAGCATACATACATATAATTATAATTATATTCACTCTTTACGCTTCCCCAGCCCTTTTGGTCAATACCATCTGTATTTAATCATACTTTCGAATACTGGGAAGCTCATCAACAGCAAGACTAGTTTAGTCGCAAACTAAAATTATGTTACGTTACGGTCCCAATTATTTCTTCCGGACCAGATGCACATATGTGACTGACCATATACGTAGCATTTGTCCGATTGACTATGATCCACGGTTGATATGTGGCCAGATGCGGCACGAACTGCCATATTGTGTAGTCCGTCACTCGTTGTCCGTCCTCGTCCATCACAACTTTCGTGCCCAAACCTGAAAATTTGCACATTTGTATTTTGTATTTGTATTAGCGAGCTTACACACATCTCCTGCTGATACCCATATGTCTGTACAAACACAAACACAAACACAAACACAGACACATGTACAGCCGGAATTTAATGCAAAGAGGCAGAAAACTCCTTTATCGATGGCATGTTCATAAGATACACATTTATCTTCTTTGAAATTAAAAGCTATGAAACGCTGGGTAGCCAAAACAATGGTCTTTTTTTCTGTAATTATATGTCTTTAACTGGCACTGAGCATCACTCAGAATGAACCACCAATTTCATACTTCTTTATTACAAAGGTTGGTCTTATATGTATTCACATCGAAGATTGAAAAACCAATGGTGGGCTTCACATCATCATGTTTTGTCCATCTTATGTGTCTCAAGTTGACCCACATGTGAATCACTAGACTGGCGCATAGTGCTCAGATGTAAAATATAACGCCTATTGTGACTAGACGACTAGTCATAATGTAAACAAAAAGTTCTGGTTGAATAAATGAATCTTTATTATACTGGCCCGTACCATGATAGCACACAGTAAATACATATACAAAATTTAAACAAGGTACCCGTAACAACTTCGCTTATGTAGTCAGTTTAAGAAAAATAAATACAATGCGCTAGCACAGAAAAAGGCGGTGAGAACATGTCTCATGTAATTTATTACTTTCAAAATATGACATCTTTGCTCAGTTATATAAATGTTTTGTTCCAATATCCTATGCTTTTGAGATGTTTAGAGAGAAAAAAAGATATTATTTTGCATCATACATTTTAACTTATCCATACCAGATAGCGATTGAAAATTAACATTAAAACTTTTCATTAGCCTACAAAATTGTTTGTATTTCACATAAAGAGTAAAATTGAAGATAAAATGTAAGAGTCCTCAGCATAGTTGAAATAACAAAATTCACAAGACCTTTGCTCAACTGCTAGGCGTCTGTACCGACCAGTTTCAATTTTCAAAGGAAGAACTCCGAATCTCAGCTGCGCTAATAAAGACCTTTGATTTCGACTAAACAGAGCCACAACACATTCTTCAGTACAAATGTGCTCTTTAAACAGTGTGTAAGCACGTAATTTTGGCTTGGTTACTAAATACCTTGGTGTATCGTGTTTATAACAAACTTTTCGTGTGTGGAAGGCCAACAGGGCCGTAACGCTGTGGTTCAACGCGTCAGGGAAATGTCAACGACGTGTTATCGCAGTTCGGCAGCGAGTTGTAGAACTTTGAAAATGCGTCGTTGAAAGAGCCAATAAGAAGCCTGATCAAACTTCCAAAACATGTCGCAGAAATTGCCATTTTGACAACGCCTATTTGGAAATCTTTATGACTTTCTTGTCCATCGTACATGCAGCCAATCTGACGCATCCTCTTGTGGCCTTATTGGGTTATCACACTACCAACAAACAGGAAATGTTGGAGACGAGTTGTCAAGCTCGACAGCGCGTTATTGAAATCTCCATTGACAACGGCACTCGCCATGGGACGTTTAGACAAAGCGATGTTGACATTCGACTAAGCATCCTGGGGCTTTGATGATACTTTGCTTAATAGCCGAAGGGAAGCCATTTTCAATTACGTGTCGTGGAAAAATTAACAAAGCGTTGTGGAGCTCGAAGGTGCATCACGGAAAACAATTAGAGCATTGTCGGTATATAAAGGTATATACACGGGTACCCGAAATTCGAGAATTGCAATACCTTGCCGGGTATTATCCGGTGTGAACACCCCCCCCCCACACACACACACCCCACACACACATTCATAGGACACCATGCAAGAGACCATCCATTTGATCAATCAGTGTGCATACGATAAACAGTCAATAAATAATAAAAAAAAATCTCAAAATGTGCAGAAAATTCCCTTGGTGGGATGAACACGTCTGTCACACTTAACACGGATACGTACCTTTCTTGTTGAACATAAAAGCGAACTTACATCCTCAGTTTTCTTATGCCAGGATTTACCGAAAGGAGAAACAGAAATTTTGCCATTGAGCGTATAAGGGACATTCCTCATGAGTCTCGAAGTGGAAAGCACTAAGTATCTGTTAGACCTCGCTGCCAAACTTTGGTTCCCAGACAGCCTTAAGCTTGCAACGGAGACTTCGCGCAGTGCGTTATTGTGGTACGATTAGATGGGACGACTTTTAGAGCGCTTCTGGCAGGGATATTGTTTTAGGCCAGTGGTGCCTTCGTCACAACATACACATATGCAAACTACCAAATACGTCTGATATCAATCTTAAACAATTTTCCACGGGACCTCATCGGATCAATAAAATACGCATAGGGAAACTCTTTATTGCTGTGATGAAAATTCCAGCAACAGCGGCTGTAATGATTGCCAGCGAAGCAGACTCTGTTTTTATGTTCTGATGTTTATGCTGGAGGAGGTAGAAGGCGTGCTTCGCAGACAACTGCAATGATTGTGCAGATATTTTCTTGAACGAAGTCAATTGATGGTTTCAAGGGCGTGGCGATTTGAAAACTTTCATATAAACACCAATTGAATTCAAAGAATGCAATTGCTCCAATACATGTGGCGATGCCTAAGGTGGAGCGAAGTGGATTTGGATTTTAATATATACACACACACACACACAATATATATATATATATATATATATATATATATATATATATATATATATATATATATATATATATATATATATATATATATATATATATATATATATATATATATGTATCGTCATACGTATATTTATATATAAGTGTGTAATGTACCCTGAAATACTTTTCTTTTGGCTTTGTTCTTCAGTGCCAGTCCATCACTGGGGTCACCGTTCTCTTGGAGTGTCTCATTGATCAATAGTAGCATCAGCTTGGTGGCCTCATACAGCGGTATGGCGTCCTTACTCCCCTGACAACAAGTGACAGTTTTAATATGGATACAACTTGGTATAAAGCAGAGCATGTAGGAATAAAATATAACATTAAGCGTTATAGCAAAGTTAAATGAATGTCTATTTTTATTCCGTTTCAGTATATTTCATTGAGGAAAAATTGAAGAGTGAGGCTTAGCCCTGTTCAACTCTTGTTGCAGTTTTGATTTACCCTCTGATCTCTCGTATTGATGTTTCAAAGGGTAAAGATATCTTGCACCTTATATAAAAGTCACTCGATTAATTCTGCTGTATACTGTACATCTTGGTGTAATTTGAAACTAATACAAACTCACGCGTGGTCACGCGTAGTACTGATTAGGCCGTTCATGAAGCAGTCACATCGCGTGATACTTCTCGATATTTTATTCACAGTGATTTGGCCTGCACGGTTGAACAAGGTGTATATCATCTTATCGCTAGAATCGGAAGAAAGATTCATACTGCAACTGAATAGTATCATTCTTGTGGCATGCATTTATGGTCTGGAATAGGATGTGATTTCGTTATGAGATTTTTTCAGGGCAGCCGTCGTACAAGATTTAATTTGGCCTTAGCCTCCCCCAAACAGCCAAATTACGACAAACGTAAACAATGTCAAGAATACCAGCAGGCCTCGTGGAACCGGAAAGCTTTGATTCCATGGCATCATTTTAAATCTCGCTGAAATATCCTCGAGAAATTTGGCAACCAAGGGCCCATTCTCTGTGCCTCTCGTTACCTGCAAATTCCACAAAAACATCTGAATTAAGATGAAATAAAGGGTACAGTATTTTGAAATTTCGACGTATCTTTTTTATGACGGTCTTCATCTTGTGTTCATTCTGATTCCTGGTGTTCAGTCAAATACCTCTTACAAAGAGCATTTAAAACATAAATATTGCCAGAATCGTTTCGTCAAATCACCCGTAAATGGACTGATCAGTTTGCCGCAACTTACTTGACCCTTACACATGGCAATGATGACAATAAGGCCCTTTATTGATACTCTGCCATCATGGCAGCTGGGTGAAACGTATCAAATGACTCCTTTCCCAGCGCTCCTCAAGTACACCTTTTTCACCTCTGCCTGACTGGAGAGGGCATTACCAGAGCAGGACACATTTCGGAATAGGAGAATTGATGTTAAAAGCACCAGGGTTCCCTGTAAATATCATGCTTACTGTGGCAACTTATACGTGAAACGAGAAAGTCTTTTAAAAATACATATACCCAATCCCGGTGGGGAAGTTTTAATAAATGAAAACGATGTGGTTCTCTGCAATTTTTATATGCAAGACTGTTTGCCTTTATTATGAACGTGCTGGGGATGGAGTCAATGAGGAAAGTACTATCCGACATTTCTAGTAAAGAAGGGATGTTTATGAATATAACAATTCGAAATGTATAACGTATGTTTAGAAATTAGTTTTAAAACCAAGAGAAGCCGATGTGTATACTTGACATTTTACCCAGTGGCTTGAAAAGTAAAATGTCTTGTGCGTGGATATTTTTTCTCCATGGCTATGGATTCAGAAAATTGAGCACCAGTTTTTTGGTAAGGTTTAACCTATGGCTTAGTTTAAACGTATTTTGTTCCATGATGATATAAGTACCTCCATTGCCATTCTTTTTAAGAATGGGGATTTGGTTGAGTGGATATGTGCGTTTCCCATTTCAGCTAGGGGACTGGTGCCAAAGGTCGCAGGTTCGAGTCCCGCTCGTTCCGAACATAAAGGTACTATTGTCATGTGTGTCTCCAATATTTGCGAAAGATGAGGTCACAGGACGACTGTAAATGTAATTTTTTCAAAATGTGTAACTTCAAAATATAACACGTTACAGCAACGCGTTGGAACCATTACGTTTGACCCTACGGCTTACAACTAGCCAGCCAGTTTCCAAAATTTGAAATTTATGTTGTTGATCTGTTTTACATTACCTAAACTCAACAATTAAGTCATTTTAGCAATACACACTTATTACTCACTTGCTTAATGCGATAAAAAGTCGGCGTTGTGATATTATATATTTGCTCATTCAATTCTAAAATTTGTGAAACGTTGTCAGCGAAGTTGAAATAAACGTATTCCTCACTCATGATTCCACGGTTTACAGCTCCCTCGAGAAAACCCTTCAGTTCCTTATACGGCTCAAAGCACAAAATAACAACTGTAAACAAACATATAAATGGTACTTACTGTTAATCTGTCGATTGTACTATCTTATGACTGAAGACATGTTGGTTGCCCACGCAAAACATACGTAATCTTAACCGATACAGTGCTGGTAATAATAATTTATTTTAGTTTATTTAAATTATTTAACTTCAGCGTACGGAGGAATATACAAATAAATCACACACCAATTTGATTAATAAAAGCACAGGAAAAAAAACATAAAAACGCAAAAAATGATTAAACATCAAATACACGAAATGAAACATTTTAGCACATTAAAGGCAATTAGAACATAATATCAAATAAATACATACAAATAAACCATAAACTGATCTAGTACTTAAAAACTGTGAAACTACTTAAACATTACAAATAAATCATAACTTGAACCCGTACATGACAATGAAAAGCAGGGACGGCGTACTAAATAGGAAATATAAGATAAAAATAAATAAGAACGGACACGCTGCTGAACTAGGCATGAAACGGCTCACAGCCATCACATGCGTGAATGAGCTGCAATAACAACTACGCGTGGCTTTCCTATAACAAGGAAGCCCACCCGGAATATTACATAACTATTGCATCTCATAATATGTAAACTCATAACAAAATTAAAACCGTTATAAACGGTCATTAAAAGAAAATATAGAAAAAAGAAAGAAAAAAAACAGTGATCGCCACTATTGTTTGCCTTGGCAGGAGTTATTACAAATACGTATGCAATAGGACTTTGCTTTGCTCATTCACATTGGAGTTGGTCTCATTATCGGTCAATAAAGGTCATCAACTGGAATGCTCACTGCTTGTAGTCACTAGTATAAACCAATATATTACATTATTGAGAGAGGAGGATAGCTTACCGAGGCTGGAGACTTTCAGATTTATACTTATAAAGATGGCATGAAAGGGATTTTAGGGGATCAACAGGGTCACCCGGCTGGTTTAATTTGATGTCACCAATAGGAATATGCCTAGGCCTCGTCTGATCAACTACTCAGTGGAAAAATGGAATATCAAAACTACTAACACGATCAGCAAGTGCACCTTTAACGGCATAACCATGCACCTTTAATTAAGACAAGAGGGCCGTGTGAAGAGCCCATACTCAGCTGACCAAGACATTCATCACTCTTGCAGCTCCATGAACTTGGGATAGGATCAAGGTCAGCCATGTTCTCAGTAAGTCTGACCAACACGAACTTGTGCAACATCAATTTCCCAGTTCAAGTGGTTCTCAAGTTATAGTGAAGAGTAAAATTCATGTTTGTTGCACTGTGACCTAAGAAACGAAGTCAAGGTCACTCACGTACTGTCTAAGCATGACCTTCATACATAAACATTAACATGTGCAACATCAAGGTCCTCACTCAACAAGATATCAAATTATCAAGTCAACAGTTAATTTCGCGTCAGTTGTCCTGCGACCTTGGGAATGAGCTCAAGGTCCAAACATCACTGGAGAATGATCATTTGCACAAAATAGGTAAACACTTATAAAAGGTACGTCCCTACCAAGTTTGGCACACATCTTCCTAAAATTATGTAAGCTATAACCATTACAAAAAATTCCAATGTTAAACTTTCCTATTAAAGCTTTTTTCAAGATTTTTGAAAAGAAAATCATAAAAAATCCAAACATTACTGGAGTGTGACCATCTGAAGGAACTTGGTAGAAACCCACCCAAGGTACATTTTCACCAAGTTTGAAGTGAGTATGACTGACAGTTTTCTTCAGGGGAGTCCAAAATATGAATTACCGCCAGAATGTATTAAAATTCCCATTGATGTGCATATTAAGCAATCGAAAAGGCGCATTTACTGATAAGTACCCGAATTGAAAAAAAGGTAAAAATCAGGAATCCACAGCAGTGCTACTTGGCAAACACCTTTGTTTGACCCTTTCACAAAGAACATATTCACAAAGTTTCAGCTTAATCTGGGTACCGGATCTGGAGAAGAAGTCACAAGTAACGAAAACACACAAAGCTTCATAAAAAATTGAAAAAAAAATTGCAGTGGCACCTGGTGCACACATGAAGAACAACAAAACCCTAGGAGTGTTCTTCTGTAATATCAAATCAATTGGGTTAGCGGTTGTGGAGAACACTTTTTTAAGATTTCCCCCCCCCCCCCAAAAAAAAACAAAGAGAAAAAGAAAAGAGAAAAAAATCATTAAAAATCCAAAAATCCCTGGAGCGTGACCATCTGAACAAAACTCACCATAGGCCCATCCCCACCAAGTTTGAAGTGAATCTGGCCGACAGTTTTGGAGAAGAAATTGAAAATGTGAATTGTGGACGGACGACGGACGACAGACACTCACAAAAGTTCAGCTGACTGACAAGTCAGCTGAGCTAATAAAGAGACGATCTGAAAGTGTCTTACAGGGGAGTCAACTGTATATACTCTGTTACACAAAAAAACACCAAGAAACTGTATCATGCATAATTACGCAAGAAATATTTGATATGCCAGGAGTTGACAGCAGGTCTGAATGAATTGATTTTACTATTGCGATGAAATTTTTAACAGTCGTCCTATGGCAGAATTCCAGCTGATAGATGTCATTTTTCCTAAATACACAGAGTCACAGCCATAAGTTTGTGATGCAACAGCCACAGCGCTCCGTACACAGCCGTCTGCTTCCGACGACAAACCCAGATAATTGGGTTAACTTGGTTAGTTGCCGTTAGCACATAATTTAGACATATCCAGGGTCAAATATTTCCATCGTTTAAAGTTTGGCATTGATGATTCAAGGTTATGTAAAAAGGTGTTTTAAAGAAATGAAAATATCATATCCGAAGGGAATTATTCTTTGGGTCCATATTTGAAAGAGATCGGGACAATTTATACAGAAGTGGGTTTGGACAATACAGTGTACGGTCCAGATGGAGACTGGCTCCTTTCATTCAAGAAATTAAGCATTGATAATCAAGTACACAGATTTTTCAGCGTAATCGATAACAAAGCATCTTTGTCAAAGTATAGAATCTTGAAGAGAAAACCATTCGGAGAAGAGTGTTTATTTACCATGAAATATTTCGACAGTGCACATTTAAAATTTAAAGGAAGAACCAAATGTGTTGGGATTCATTGTAATCTTTTAAGTTGGAAAAAAGTCATAGATAGTTACTGTCCACTCTGTCACAATGGTCGGGAAACTCTGCAACATTTTATATTCTTGTACCCAAACCTACTTTCAATTCGGCAAGAAATTTAGAAATGGTTAGAAAACGAATAATCAAGGGGTAACAAAAGGTACATCTGGGAAGTTTTTGCTGAGTGCTTCCCTTAACTCTGAATTGTCTCTCCTGCTTGGTGAGCTTGCTTTCGATCACGGGGATGAAGTGGGGTGGCTCTTTGATGCCGCAAGCAAAAATACATAACAGAGGCTTGGAAAGTGAGAAGAGCGTTTGTGGAAGGGACCCTATAAATGTATGTAGAAACATAGTATGTTTTTATCTGGTCTGATTTGTATTATCTTGTATATAGACAGAGTCAAACCAGCAGAACCAGTGTCCGCTGCAGAGTACTTGTTACGCCTGCGCGGCGTCGCCTCCCATCACTCTGCTGGGAGTCCCCCAATATAAACCCACATCTATATATGTATGCAATCATGGTGAATTGACAATTTTGCAATTTGATTTGTATATACATACAGATAAAATGCCTCTTTTTCAATAACTGTACCATTGGAAGCTTTATGTTCTACATTGTATTTATGAAATATGTATAATGTACTTGTCCTTACGCTTTCGAGAGTTTTGTCCCAAAGAGTGGGTTATCTCACGGTTTGGTGCGGAGGATACAAATCACGAATTATTAATTATAGATACTTATTTTTTGATGATTGTCTGTGTCAATAAAGATGACGAATTACTTGTACATATATATTGGACGCATCATGGAATTAACCCCGTTCCATTGGTGACCCCGCTGTAAAGGGGAAGTTTTCCTGATAATGAATAATAAAATAATAAATTTACACAAGCACCACTTGATCTGTGAAGAGTGTGTCTCGCTTAAGAAATCCTGTTGGCAATATGGAATGAAAGTTCATACGACTATAGAATTTAGTACCAAGAATTTCCTGCTCATTAACCACATTACGTTTATAATTTTCCAATTACCATTTGGACAATTCCTTACAGTTTACTTTTCCAGTTATCAAGCACATGGAAAAACTAAATGAAAAGAGCCGTTTATCCGAATAGGGCTTAAAATATGTACCAGACAGTTTAGATTGGGTATAGTTGTTGCAAATAACGTCACATCATCTGCATAGGCGAAACGACTAACTGAAGAAATATACCTATCTTAACACAACGTGAACACATTAGCAATACCAATAATTCGGACATATATCATCTTCAAACGATGTACCACATTCATGATACCTTCGGGGCTGCTGTTGACCGATTTAGCTCAACAAAGACCTACCTCTCTGTTTTGGCAGGTGGCTTGCAAGTATAGCGACTTGAATTTGGTTTCAGAAAAGGGATAGTCATTTCAAGTATCGGCTCAGCTTGAAATCATCATCATTTTTAAACTAAATATTTTGTATACTAAAATGTGTTTTTACCAGAAATATTAGTGCCACTGCCGGTGTATCTATCAGTACGTCCACTACCTTTTGAATGCTTATAGCAATTGTCTAGCAACAGAACAAGTGATTTTGGCAGGGAATAAATGTGCATGTATCGCTTTAGAAAAATGTGGCAAGGCCATGTATCAATCCCTTTTGCCACAGCGCTGTTTTGGAAAAGAGATTTGACTTGCATTGTAATTTGTTGCACTGTGTCGCATGTTGTGACCAAAACTCTTTTCACACATTACCATGATGTGCAATTGTTTCCAAAATATTTGTATTGGCTTGAATAAAAAGATGTTTAAATGACAGAAGCTGTATTGAAGTCATATTAGAGAAATGTTCTTGTAATGAGGTATGGATCCCTATACCAAAAAAGTAGTGAAGTGTCGGTGACAAGTCCATATCATCATCCAGGTATCGGCTCTTTCGCTGATAAAAAGACACTGTTACAATTTCTACCTCTCTGACCAACCAGTAGCTTAAGGAAGTGTTTTCATATGACGTTTATCGGATATGATATATAATTAGACTTAGTCAAATTTGAATTTTACTGGCTTTTGGTCTGACATTGATGATATTCAGACTATGGGAATAAATTGAAATAGTCCAACCTAAACGGAATAAATTTACAACTATGCATTTCCTGTATCTTTGGAATTTTTTTTCAAACATCAGTCTTTTAGCTGTAAGTTAAAGCTTTATAATAATAATAATAATGATGATGATGATGATGATGATAATAATAATAATGATGATGATGATGATGATGATGATGATGATGATGATGATAATAATAATAATAATAATAATAATAATGAGTATATAAAATAAAAAGTTTATGTATTCAAGTAGTATGACAAAAGATGAAAAAAAGCCCACTTTGTTGGACAGATTGAAAAAAAAATATATACATTTTGGTCTCAAACAAAATAATATGTAGTGGTGCAATAGGGATAGTCCCTGAGCTTTTTTCTTTGGTCTCTTTCAAGATGATCCTACATGCACATTATTGCAACATACTAAATCTTCCTGCCACCTTCAAAGACTATAACTCTAAAAATGACATGAATACACAATGTCAAAAAAAGTTTTCTATTTAAGATAGAACCAATTTTTGAGACCAAAGAAATAAAGATTTTTCTATAAAAATTCAGAGCTCGTTTGTTTTAAGATGACATCTGACACAAATACAAGTGATATCGTAAATAAGCATCTATTTTTAATATTCGAAATTGAAATAGATGAAATGATATATATGTACATATATCTTTATTATAACGTAGACCAACCCACCAATTTAATATGTGTGTGCATGTGTTTGCGTGTGTGTGTGCACAGAGATAAGCTGATAGACTTTATTTTGTATGATCAAGCGTAAGACAGAAGCCCACCTGTTATTTGATAACAACTTTGCCATGTGGTTATTGTGTTTTGCTGCACGTCTATCTACACTGTACCAAAAGTAGTGGAGAAAGCTTAAGGCCAAGGACAGCTGTTGACTCAGTCTATTGCTCAAGTAACATGAAGTTAAAGGTAAAACGGATATTTGGTCTTTTGTGAATTGCTGATGATTCTTAGACCGGCAGCACTACTCGGAGAACAATACGTGGATCTGAAGCTCACTTACTTCTTGCTCGTTTCTTAAGGTTCCCAACCAATTTGTCCATATGAGCATCGGTGAAATTTTTTTGAAGATAAAAAAACCACAGCCTTCCTTTTCTAGCCCGTAGCGACCTATATATGCCGTAAATCTGATTCCAACAGGCAGAATTGCCGTTATATATCGCAGCAGCGATTTTCCATCCAAAAATGTCGAACATTCTATCAAACAAACTTCCCACTGTCTTTATTGATTGGCTCATGGTAACTTTGGTGTAGTTGAAATATGAAGAGCTTCCGTACACAAAGTTACAGCCATGGCTAAACATAGGCAAGTTCCACATGGCAGTCACAGCTTGTACCACAGAGCAACCTGCAGGTATAAGAGTTTTAATTATCATTATGGAGCAAAAATTAAGAAAAAACTAAAATATCAAGAACAAGAAGGACCAAAAAAAAAAAAAAAATCAAATAAACCAAAGGAAAAAACAAAAACAAAAATCACACACACAAAAAAGAAGATACAAAACAAACAAAACACAACCACCCCCATCCAAACTCCACAAAAAAACAAAACAAAAACAAACCAAACAAAACCCCCACCACACACACACCAAGATAAAATAAACAAACAAACAGAACAAAACAAAACAAAACAAACGAAAAAGCAAGTCAGTTAGAAATAATGAAATATTAACTGTAACGCACAGGTTAAGAAAAAAATATGAATAGAAGAGAATTATGACAGACATGTGCTCAGGTGACCATACATGCACAGACTGAAGTGATCGTGTTAACTTTAGAATGATCTCAGAATCACCACTGTTGTCTGACTTGAACAATACCCCTCACCGATTTTATTTAGAACCAGATAAGGACAACACCACCATGTTGGGAGCAAATTTGGTGGGGATCAAATCCAAGTGCATCCTCAATAAGTCTAAAGGGGATCCAAATTCTAATTGCGGAGAAAAAGTGAAGAAAAAGTGAAAAATGAAAACACAAAATTCTTTAAAAAACAAACAAAAAACAAACAAACAAAAAACAAACAAACAGACAAACAAACAAACAAACCAAACCACACCAAACAAAAAAAAACAAAAAAAACAAAAAAAAAAAACAAAAAAAAAAAAAAACAAAAAAACAAAAAACAAAAAACAAAAAAAAAAAAACACAAAAAAAAACCAAAAAAAAAACAAAAAAACCCCAAAAAAAACCCCAAAAAAAACAAACAAAAAAAAAAAAAAAAAACCAAAACAAAACAAAAACAAAAACTAAAACACAAAAACAGAATAAAAATCAAAACATGCCCCTCCCCCCCCCCCCTCCCGAAATAAACATACCGGGGCACCTGTTGAACAATTTTAGTCTAGAGATCACCACAAGTGTCCTTCTGCAATTTCAAAGCAATTTGGTTGGTAACTTCCTTAAGTCCTGCCTACAATTCAATTAACCCGTGGTAACACACACACACACACACACACACACACACACACACACGCACACACACACACACACACACACACACACACACACACAAGAATCCAAAAGGCGATAGAGAGTGACCATTTCAACAAGGTGGTAAATATTTTTCCATGGCACATCTTCACCAAGTTTCAACGGAATTTAGTGAACGGCTTTGGAAACAAAAATAAAAAATGTGACTTACTATTGCAATCCCCATTGAAGTGCACTGTAAACAGTGGGAATGTATTAAATAACCAAAAAGTACCCAAATTGATTTTACAGAATTAAATAAGGAGACTTACCATGGCAAGCCCTATTGACTTGCATTGTAAACCAATGGGATCGTACAGCCAAAACTATTGTTAAAAATGTTAAAAACCAGATGAAGAATATTTTCATCAAGTGAACTTTGTTTGACCCTTACACAAGCTACACTTTCACCGATTTTCAGAATATAAGTGATGGTTTTGGACTTGAACTGTTAAAATTGCTTAAAAACACAAAAAAGTTAAAAAGTAAAAAAAAAAAAAAAAAAAAAAAAAAAAAAAAAAAAAAAAAAAAAAATACGGCGCCACCTGGTGAATATAACAAAGTCTAGGAGTCCCCGAAAGATTCCTTATGCAACTTTGAAGGTTAGCTTGGTGGTTTTGTAGCAGATCTCTTGCGAATTTGCCAAAAAATATGAACCGAGCCCCCCACCCCCACCCCCCAAATAGAACGAATCTTAAAATCACCGCACCATGACCTAAGCTCACATACACTAAGCTAAGCTAGGCTACAATTAGCCAAAGTTTAAAGCTGAGCTAATCAAAGCTAAGCTAAGGTAAGCTAAGCTAATATAAGCTGGGCTAGATTGATAATTTGATGAATAAATGAATATGTGACTATAGATAAATGGAATGAATGATAATAAAGACAATTAAAAAAATAAAAAAAAACAAACAAATTAAAATCACACAGTTTATATGACGAAAATTCTTGAAAGGGAAGATGTAAAGGTTCAAACAAAACAACAAAAGCTGCTTTAAAAAAGTGTCAAAAACGTTTAAAACAAAAGTCAAGTTCAAGTAGCAACTTTTTCACAGTCGGATCTTTAAACAGTGAACATAAGCTCAGCTGAGCTATTTTAACGATATTCTACAAATCATATGAATAAAATATGATTAAAATACAAGTTATCACTAAAATACAATGAGTCGGGATACTAAAATGTAAAATGTATACATAAAATAAAGATTGTTCAGCGGTGATACAGTTGTGGGATACTTAGGCATACATATTCCTGACAAGCTTTACATTTATAGTTTATGTCACTCCAGTCAATAACGACTGTTTAAAACTGATTGAAATTTGTTGCTATACGAAATTCATTTCCCAACTTATTCCACATTTTGCTGCATTGTATCCGAAAGATTTCAGACTATATGTAATTGACTGTACCTGAGGAATTTTTACGAGATTATTCTTCTATCGAAATCCAAATTTTGTCAATGATTCCTTGTCAAAATAGTATCGTAATATGTACTGATATCGTTCGGTTGTGAGCGATTAATGTTGGCTATTAACGTTTAATGATGTGCGTCAGGTTAGCTTCAACTTCCATCAAAACCCCAGTATACACTCAAGCTCCCCCCCCCCAAATATATATTTCTGAAGAGTAAACAAACTGGAAATCTAATTGACAACATTGTCATTGATGAAACTTGCCTTGTGTTTATACAGCAATTGAGGAAGAATAACAAAACAATTTCATGGAAAAGTGGATTCAACTTTTTTGGTTTTTAATGTAGCATTAAAATTTCTTTGGAAAAACAATCAACTGGTACTTCTCGACAAAAGCAGGTCCTGGCTTTTTCGTCTTTTTGCTTCATTGCCAAGTGAGGAATGCCCAAAGTTGTGCTGATGACCTCCCATACATATATACATCACAGCATTATGCCTTTGGCTTAGTATTGTGACATGAGCGTCGTGTCAAAAATCTGAAATCCACTTTTTAGTTTATCTTCTTAGGATGATATTACCGCAAACCAGATATCTCTATGACTACAACTGTTGAAGTTGAATCCAAATAGGTACATCTACTTTGATCATTTTTACCTATTTTATTGTTAGATCTATACATACCGTAGTAGCTGGAAGGTCCAATAAAGGCATTGACACTGTGGCCTAATCTCATATCAAGAACAAGCTTTACCGTTGAATCAACTTGCCGGTTATCATTTCCAATCAAGTAGCTGAAATGGTAAAGGTGTATCATACTGATATACATACATACATACATACATACATACATACATACATACATACATACATATAATAGAGTATCTGTAATTAAGTAGGTAATTTTTGTCATAAAAGGATTCAAAGTAACTCCAATATCTAATTTAAAGACAAATAGACTCAACAAAGGTACCAGAGGTGGTGAAATACGAAACGATTTGTGAACAATGCCTGTCAGTTAAAGAGACGCAAGGTATTTCATATGAATACATATGGAACTAATTACAAGGCAACTGGCATTGTTGTTAAGCTTCACGTATTTCCTCGTAACAAGAAGAGCTTTATATGAAGGTGGACGTACTGTCATATCTGGTGCTTTTGCGCAAATGATCTAATCTCATTTTTGGTGAAGGGAGTGTTAGATTCCTTGGTATTTGTTATTTCTTTCAGATTCTTAAAGATGAAGTCAAAAGACCTTATTTCCAAGCACAAAGACTACACAACTAATATATAATTCATAAAGATAGCTTGATATCATAAGCCTTTTTGACATCTAAAACGAGCAAAGGCATACTGCTTGATGAATGCTATGAAAGTTATACCGCTTGATGAATATTGATAAACGTGGCAACTTTCTCGGATGTACTTCCACTTCATTTTGAATATTGACGCCGGAGACCACAACCGATATGTATTGGCTTTGTACACATATTAGTCCATTCGACCGATCTGAGTATGTTAAATTATTTTCCCTCTACTTAAAGAAACGTGTAAGTCCGTGTGTTTCCAAAACTTCTTTTGAACATGTATGTCAACCAAAGTATTACAATGGCTTGGGGATCAGAAACTTCTGGGTCTCTTAAATGTAGCAATGGGGTTAATAAGATGGAGTTCGATCGCCAATCTTGTTGGTTATATAAATAGACGAATGACTTGCTCGCTTTAAAGCTTTCGGATTTGGATGTTATATTAGACATTTTATTGCAGGTGCTCTGGAATAGTTGTTCCAACAGTATTGCGTATGTTGAAAGTTTGTAAAGAATTTGCAAACAAATATCATGTTATGTTCAACCCGAAGAATTCAGAACATATTGATCATTGTGTAAATCACCAAAACATTAATTTGTATATAGGCTAAAGTTGTAACAAAGGTATCGCATGAAGCAGACAAGCTATAGGGTCAATTGCAAGATATTGGAATCAAACTGACACATGAGAAAACAAAGTTGCCAACACAAAAAGTTCCAGAAATTGAAAGTTAGTGCGTAAAACCAAAGAAGGACAAAAACAAAACCTCGGTTGCACTATGGGAGGATAAATGAAGAGCCTCAACAGACAAAGCGTAAAATGTAGCACAAAATGTAGAAATAGTTAAAAGAGACAAAATCACCCGCTAGCAAAACGAAGTTGTAACTTTGCAAACTAGGACGAAGTTGTAACTTTGCAACAATTCACAAAAAGAGCAGTCAACAACTTTCCTTCCTACAATGGTTCAACATACAGTATGCTCATCAAGATACGGGATGCATCCGGCATGTACTAATGATACACATGACAACGTCTGCTAATTTTTTCTCTAAGTGTGTGCGATATATTCCTGATATTGATGCAAGAAAGTGTTAAAATGACACGACGTGTTTGTGTTTCTTTATTTGACCACGTGCAGGGTTTTCACATAGACAATTTTGAGTGTAGTAGGACTTCTAGATTTAAATAACTTGGGGGAAGGTTTAGCCCATACTTTAGAATGGGAAGCCTAGATCACAGTCCTAAATTCATGATAAAACCTTTACCATACTAGGGTTTAGAGGAGACCCAGCACGTTTCGTTTGTATATATGTAAATAAGAACACACTGAAACTAGTATGACAATGTACAGTGGGACATGCTCTATACATGTCTTGTTGCAGGTAAAACAACGTAACTTCCGGATACTAGTCTACTAAACGTTTTGTTGCTTTACCTTCGCTTACTCACGGTAAGATATATATATATATATATATATATATATATATATATATATATATAGAGCAACTTCGAATTACTGTTAGTAGTAACTTGTCCTGGTATGCTCATATAACTCACATTACTAACAAAGTTTGCCAGCGCACTGTTCTCCTACGCAGGTTCATCCTTCATACTATCAGGCAATGTGACAACCTGCCCTCTGCGGCACGGATTCTATTTCTCTTCAAATATTCAAATCCAGACTAAACACTACTTTGCTTGCTCTTGATGGTGTCGCTGATTTATTTTCTACTGGTGACCGTTTCGCCAACATGAGTCCTACTCAAATGCGTCTGGGCCTCCCTAAGCTAAACTATGACCTTCACAAGTTCAATATTATTCCGTATCCCGATTATTCATGTTCTAACTCCAATGAAAACGCGAAACAGTCCTCTCTCTTTTGTCCACTCATCTACTCTCTCTGGAAAAATCTGTTACCACCATACCTATTAATGCTCCCAATGTTCACCCTAAGTGAATAGTCCATATTGCTAGTGACCGTTCAGTTGATTATTTTTTTCTTTTTTCGTAGCCAAGAATTATGGGATGGATTAAATACCGATTTTTTTTTTAAACCTGTTAAAATGGACATAGCCGATACCAAACGTTTTATATTTGTGTCTTTTCGTCCAGAACTATTTCCTGGTAGTTATTACCATATTCTGCAGTCCAAATTCTTTACACTCCTTAAGCTAACCTGTAATTGTCTAACCTATATAAATAGGGAAGTACTATTGTTCATATTGCACCCGTTCTTCAGAAGAATTTTGATACAAGTTGTATATACAAATTAATCCATGTATTCTCTATGTTTGCCTGTGTCTTCCTAAGCGAGGAACCTAAATGTACCAATAATATCACAAAAAGAGTAAAAGAATGTCCGTAATGCAGTTTATGTATTATCGTCATGCTGTAAGAATATTCGGGCAATTTTGTTATTTCTAGATTTTATATATTGGGATACTGTTTACTTCACCTTTGTGGTTCTGGTAATATATTTGGTTTTTGCACCTATGATTCCACTGGTAGTTTTCTTGTTAGGTCATGTGTCTTGTTTATACATACTGTGCGTCTCTCTGTGCCTGGAGAGCCAAATTTTGGCATCTTTATGTATATAGGCAATTCAGAATGAATAAATATGTTTAGATAGATAATACTAATTTAAATATCGCTCTTGTCGACAAACATGAGTAGACTCATGGCATCGCCTTTAAGTCCCAAATGGAATTGATTAAGTAATCGCATACCACATCGCTTTTATCAGTTTTGAATGTAACTAGTATCCACAATATTATTGAACGCGGTACTTTATCTTTAGCTCAACGTATTTTTTATGTACTGCTTCGTACTAGAAATCTTAACAGTTATCTTTTGTCTAGGACGCTTATAGCGGGTACTCATGCAACAGGCACTCTTATTGCACATATGACTAAACATCATGCTTCAGTCATCTCTGTTATTCTCATAGAGGTTCCAAGTTACTTTCTCGCAATTCAGGAGATGTTCCTGATTTATCAGTAGAAATCCTGCAGCGATGGTGGGGGGGGGGGGGGCTCCCTGCCAACGAGAGAATTGTTTGTAAATACACAATTAAAATGGGGCATTCTGGTGGTTTAACATTTTAAAAATTCAGCTGCATGGAAAGAAATGGAAAAATGCATTTAAAATGCTGTTAACAACCATCTGTCAGTAGTAACTACACGAAAACACTGTCACAACACAAACAATTTACATGAATGTGACGTTGAATATAAACTGACTTACACTCTTGGAAGAATAATCTAGGTCCACAATGAGAGGATCGAATAAATAACTGTCGATATCTTTATATCTTAAAAATTAATATACACTGTCACCAGGTGGGGAAATGGCTCCGCTTCTTGCAAAATGTCAACTTTTTATGGTAAAATAAAATGATAATTGGGGAGTATTTTTTTCAAAATTGGGAAGATCAGAAGACTCTAAAGAAATGAGTGAAATTTCGGCAGATCTCCCGAAAATTCGGGATTCTTCGAACATGAGTCTTAATGAATGCCCCCCCCCCCCGCAACACGTGGCCGGACGAGCGGACGAGTGAAGGTGTAACAGCATCACGACGGTATCTGCTACACCATCAGAATTATAATAACCCGTATGGGCCGAAATACAAGCTTGCGTACCTTCAACAGAAACCTTTTCGTGTTCAGTACGCTTTGATTCTCAGTTCGTTTTTTATTTACCATATCAGTGCACATGTTTACGCTATTACTCTACTGGCATCACTGTTATATATGTATAATCTTGATGTACTATGTGTAAATCTTCATGCACTTTATTTCCTGATTAAAGGAGGTTGAACAAAATACTACTAAATTACTATTATTACTGTTATTTATTTTCTTCTTCTTCTTCTTCTTCTTCTTCTTCTTCTTCTTCTTCTTCTTCTTCTTCTTCTTCTTCTTCTTCTTCTTCTTCTTCTTTTTCTTCTTCTTCTTCTTCTTCTTCTACTTTTACTACTACTATTACTATTACTAATTATCATTATCATAATTATTATCATCGTCATCATAAGCCATGGGTCTAGGTATCCGTGAGGGAGCTATTAACCCTCTCACAGCTTCCAAAATATCTAAGTCGGTTTGTCTGCCTATTACCTTATATGGCAGGGAGGTGTTGATCCTGAAGAACTAGGACCTAAATTCCCTAAGTGTGTCGTACAGGCAAGCTGCTAGAAGAGTTCAAAACTTATCCTGAGAAAACCGTTAAGGTTTGTGTGTTGAGTACCATAGGGTGGTTGCCTATGGAAGGAGAAATTGCTAAAGGAAACTTGAATATTGTGGTAACTTGCTAAGACGACCAGCGAGATCGGTAAAAAGATAACTATTGGTGAAACATTTTTACTTGTACCGGTGTGACATTTTGAAACTCTCTACGTGCGTTGCTGGAACTATGATAAAGTACCCAATTATGTATGGACTTTTCGATTTTGTAATAGAAACTCTTTATAGCGGACGTAGGTTTCCTAATAAGTATGGGTGGAAGCATGTAGTGAAGGCTAAAGTTAGACTAACGGAGAGAAACAAATGGTATAGATCCATCAACGAACATGCCAAACTGGATGTGTTTCACATGGTACTTGTGGATATAGAATCGCACCATTGGTGGATTCTTGCCCGTAATTAAAGTGTTACTACAATGATAAAACTGATATTTGGGGAGCATTGTTTGAAAATAAGTGTATGTAGAATGGTTTTCTTGGGTCGTCATCTCCCATTATGTACCCTTTGTAACTTAAAGCAGGTTGAAGAGCTTCCGCATTTCACCTTGAGTTGTAATGAATACGACCATATCAGGGGAAGGGTGTTCAGGGAGTTCTGCGACGTGATGCTGAATTTCAGACGATGAACGGTTATGCATAATTTTTGGTGGGGGTGTAGATCAAACAAGATGTGAGCAATACAGAATAATGAGAATTTGTTGTCAGTATGTACCCTACATGTACCATATAAGGCTCAGAGCTGAGAAGTGATCAAACATAAAAGATACAGTATGTCACTTAACTAACCTGAACAGTCATACATCTAGCGTGGATGTAACGGTTTACATAAATATATACATGTACTTGGGATACCTTTTCTCACTTATTACATTTTCTTTTACGTTTTTCATACTGTGACTTATACACCTCAAGATATGATATATGTGAACATGTAATATAATATGCACTGTATTCTCTTCAAAAAGAAGAAATAAAAGATTTAAATACATACATACATACATAAGCCTACAATCGTCTAACATTTGAAGTATATGTGGCAGAAAAGTAGAGTTTTAGAGAGGTGTTTTCATTTTTGTCACCATTTTGTGGACGCATAGATAAACCAGCGACAAAATGGATTAAACATGTGTTCAAAGATTTCTATGTACGTTCAAAAGTAAATATACCAACTAAAAGCAGCACAGAGTAGCAGAAAAAAATATTATTCAGGTCGGTTTTACGGAAGCCATCTTTGAATTATCTGAAAAATTTTGCCGCATGAGGACCATGCAGTCGAATCAAAAATATGTAAATGTCACACACCAAGAATCTGAGACCAGCATCAAGAAGTACACTACCAAGACTTATTCATTCACATCAAAGGTAACAATCAATCACGTTAACTTTAAACCACTGCTAAAAATATCCCGCCTAACTCCCATATTAGCAATTAGAGAAACCCATCCGCAGCCAAGTTCTGTTTTTTCTACCGCCCAGTCATTGCGTATTTCAATATATAAATACACGCACATTTAACAATCGCACTTGTTGTTTTATTCTTTTTTGGGCTAGAACGTACATGGTGTAGAAGTTGTTTTGGGAAAAAAATATCTGGCAAAAACTATAATAATGGATCTTTACCGTATAACTATCAGAACATGTTTCGGAACCTGAAATATCCAGGAGAGTTTCTCGTACAGCAGCGCTTTGTATGATCTGAATATTTTTCCAGTGCTACCCACGTAATCAATTTAAAGTATGCGAAATAGTTATGACAGGTTAGGCTCTGAGCATGAGCTCTCATTGTTAGTCATCAAACCTGTAAAACAAATTAATTTATATTCTACATAGATCTATTTTTTTTATAGAATAAGGGATGTAAAATTGAGATACCAGGCCATTTATGACTGCAAAACAACAGGTAGTATTTTGCAAAAGGTAGAAGAAATTTTGAGAGATGAATAATACAAATCAAGAAACATGCATATTCTGGAAACACATGAGAAATTGGAATTAATGGTAAAAAGGATGACGGTATGATACTTTTTGCGGTTAAGTAAAAAAAAGTGAGAACGAGGAAAAGGAGTAATGATTTCATAAATGACAAAAAACTGTGGGAAATTGTGAAAAGGGTTCAAGATGAAAAAGGAGAATATTAGAAAATAGCTAAAAAATATAACATGTGCATAAAAAAGTGAAAAAAATATTTTAGGGCCACTAAGCTGATTATGGATGCATGTAAATGCCATATCAATTTCATACTTTTTGAAATAACGGGTAAAGGGGCGGTTGTTGGGGTTTTTTAAGCAGTTAAGCTGGAGGTAAGAAGGAAAGGCCAGCGCTTGTCACAAGAGCCAATAACACCCAGTGGCAGAGGGGGTCAATGGGCTTAAGCTTTGTGCCGTTACTGAGAGTTCCTGAGAGATGAGAGGATGGTAGCGTTGGTACTTCCTCTCATGCCTGGTCAAGCTGCTTGCCCTCTCCCTTCTCTTTTTGCTTTAGTAATTTGTTTTTAATTTGGTCGTTTCCCTATATTGTTTTGTTTGGGAGAAATTCAATAGGATGTTTTTGTAATATAGCAATGCTTCCAATCCATCCTTTTGTCCAGCAGAATTTTGTAGGGTGATGAATGTAAGAATCCTGAATATGAAGAGCAATTCAAAACAAAAACAAACAAACAAAAACAACAAAAAAAACAACAAAAACCAAAAACCAAAAAAAAAAAAAAAAAAAAAACCCAAAAGGGGGGGGGGGGGGGGGGGGGGAAACACAAAAAATAACGCCTGCGTGTACATAAAAAAGGTGTTATTTCCAAATAATATAAAGACGGTTATGCGTTCAGGTTTAGAGGACAGAAAGGACACAATATTGACATAATCTGTGAAACTGCAGTTAAACTTTGACTCGTCGTCCTGTTTGACAATGTATGGAGAAACGTAATGCTTACCTGACATTTATGTTGTCGAGCAAAGATTCCTTCTTTGCATCTTCAATAGCTATTGTCATTGCGGGGCCAAGCGTTTCCATAGTATAAATCCTGTATTTAGGTGCCCAAGTTTCAATAAATCCGATTTTCAAATCATATGCCAATATATAACAGAAACAAAACATGACGAAAATCGTGGATATTTGGTCTAATGCTGCCATTAAGGCAAATGCCAATGTCCATGTGATTAAATAGCAAGGCGGATGAAAACCGTGTACTCAGTCGTCAGTTTTTACACTCATATACATACTGCATCTGACAAACCAGCATCAAACACCAGAGCACGAGTTATTGAACAGACGTCTGATCAAAATCAGCGACTTAGCATGCCAAATAAACCATCACTATGTATATTATCTGTGTGTCGCACATTACATTATTTACATATTTATTGATACATGTGTGGCACGTGTCCTATGTCGTATGAGAGCAGGTCCACATACTACTAAGCTCATGGATGGGGTGATAAGGTTCGTTCATGCAAAACAGTTTGTCATGTTCGGACCCTCCCGTCCGCATGTAGTAATGACTTGAGGCCATGACACGCACACGCACACACACACACACACACACAGACACACACACACACTCGGATATGTATGTATGTATGTATGTATGTATGTATGTATGTATGTATGTATGTATGTGTATATACAACAATCTGTCATTAAAAAAGGCTGTCCATATGCAACAATTTGTACTCTTCCTCACGTAAGATGACTGGTTAAAAACCATGATACCTCTTGCACAGGCGAATTCTACCACATATCATCCCTATTCCACAGTAAAGCGTCCCCTGGCTGCACTCATGCCCATGGTATATGGCTGTCATTTTTGAACCCTGTTAAGAGAGAGTCCAAAATTATGATGAAAGTGTGGGAGTTTGCTTGTGCAAGTGGAAGCCATGTTTCTGACTTTGTTTTGATGTTGATTATTGGACCTCAAACCTATGTGACAACGTACGGCCGCCCGTATGTGTTGAAACTGAAAGTGAACTCGACTTTTGATATTTTGAAATAAACCTGTCTGAATCTTTATACAATCTTTGCGATGCAAAAAACATGCAGATTATATAAAGAAAATTATCCACATAGGTTTTCCTTGGTTAGGATGGAAGGATATCAGACCTCCAACCTGATGGGGGTCTCAGGGTTATAGCAGGGGCATGGCTTGATTTTACATTTGGCGCTTTGAGGGAAGCTGCTGTTGTATGCTTACATGATTACTGAAAAAATTTGAATATGTTCTGACAATATCTTCTCCGGAGATTATCAGAGAAATATCTCATTTTAAAGAAAGAAGGAAATTACAGCGAAAATTTGAATTTTCTACGTTGCCTTCATCTTCACCAATAGTAATTGGGAATGTGTTTTCTTTATTCCTAATCCTTTTAGTGGTAAGTTGGCGAGTGAGTCATCGTCAGCAGCTTTTCATTTGTGCGGATTTTTTTATGGCAATTTTTTTGCAAAACGCGCCGAGGAAAGTTGTTGACTATTATCTGTAGGTAAATAGAAATAGACATATGGAGAGACTCTCATACTCAGACTCAAAGATGCCTTATTTGACCATACAATGGTTATGGAACACAATATTTTCAAATATATGTTTCTTTGGTGGGAGACTCCCATAAAGGCCACAGACAGCTGCTACCAGGAGAGCCACCTATACACTAGATAACATGAATTTAATGTATTAACTATGAGGAAAAGGGGAAATTAGAATTACAGGGTGAGTGGTGTAAAGAAAACATCTCTCTTTATACCTTACAGCCACATAAATTGACTGTAATTGATATGAAGCGACATTAATACAATTATATTTTATTTCATTTTTTGCAGGCTGGCCAAAAAGAGCTACATGGTCACAGAACATTACAAATGTAACAGCTGGGAATAGAACAAGCAACCTCACATTTATCAAGCAGATATTATTTTCGTATATATAGAAAAATCATTTTTATTGTGAGTATAAACTTTATCAACTATATGATTAGGGATGGCATCTAAGGTATTGATAATCACATATGTCAGACAGTTTCCAGAGCTTACAAAGTTCGTTATCTCTTTAAATAAGCTGTTTTTTTCTTGTATTATGAATTTGGTCTTCAAACACCATAATTATGTGAAACTTTTAAAGTATTCAGTATTCTGGTCATTGGTTTGATATATTTGAAAAAAAAATATAAGTTGCTGATGAAGAAATATAACGTTTTCCTTAATGAGTTTTAGGGCTTCGAAAATTGGTTATGTATGTGCATAAAACATGCTGAAGCTTATTATCCTTATATGCTTCTCTGAAGTAATGTAATGCTTGAGTTTTTGTGCCCCCAAAGTTGCACTCCATAGTTTGAGAAGGACAGCACCAGAGAGTTGTATATTATTTGTAAGAAGTTACAAGGAAGATGATCTTTGATGTTAACTATAACAATAAGTGACTTTGATAGATTGGATGATATTTTGTTCATGTGACTGTTCCAATTTAAATGTTTGTTAATTTGCAATCCCAAAAATTAAAATCATTTACACATTCACTTCTGGTGTTGTTCATTTGTGTGATATGCTGGTACTTGGATGAAAGGTCCTTCAACCGGCCGCCTGAATGTAAAAAGTTTATAATAATAAGATGTATTTGTATGGTTATAACTAGAAAGGTTAATATAATTTGCATATCAGTTTTGGTCGTTTCTGAAGAAAATCATGTCAAGTAGGAAGTTATGGATTTTTCATTGACATCTTCATGTCGCGTTATGTGAGATATTGTAGCGTGTCTTTTCCCAGAACAGACAATTCAATAAATGGAATATCTAATGATTCGTTCCGAGCCGAATTTGTCTGTCTTACGGGTTCAAATGATATTTTGGGATAATGGTTCAATATTTTGTTAAAGTTGAAATTTTATAACAACTACAAATGCGCTTTCTTACCTTGTTAATTCCAGTCCGATGTTATCATACGCATTTCAGCACTAATATTTGGAAATTGCCAATCAATTCCATAAAATATATAGTTGGTTGAATTAAGTTTAAAGAAAGAGAAACATGCAAAATGCAATGCTGAAAAATGTTGCGTTCTTTTAAGGAGTCTTTTAACACACTCTGTAACCCTCGGGGTTAATATGCTATTTGACAGCATCTTTCCTTAGTGTGCCTTGATAAACTATGTTCATCGAGTCCCATAACATTTGATAGAAAAAAAATCGTCAATATATGCCTCTTTCACACGAGGAAAACGTCGGTAAAACGGTATAACTGCTTGCCTGGATGTGGACAATTAGGGCAATACATTATAAACACCAAATCCATGCCAATCCATGTCTCTTATTTATAAAGGTGCCTTGTTCATCATGCAATCATCCCTTGTAATATTAGTTAGTACCTGTCTAGACAACTTCCGGATAACCATGATATGGGAAGACAATAAAATGTACTTAATTGGCATATTGTGGTCAACAAATCATCGCTCAAATCAAAATACAAACTAGCTGGGAACAATTTTGGAGATTTTTTTCCGTTTTCGTGTCCACATATGTTTTTCTGCTTTGCAGTATTTTGAATTGGTAAATTTTAGAGTTAGATGAGAGGTACGCATTGAGACCTAAAACAAGTCTCGTTTACTGTACTGAAAAAGGAAAAAAAGTCATTCCTTGTAAACAGTACCCTATTTTAATGGCCTATTTAAGATTTCAGGGTTACTTAAACATGAGAGTTTTAAAAAGGTACTGATATAATTGATATTACTTAATGTAATATGTACAAGTTTTGTACATACTAAAGGTGGAAAGATTAATAAATTCCATAATCATGTATTTTATGAGGTTATTTTAAATTAAAAAAAAGAAAAACATGAAACAGTAAAGTAAAAAGATCAGATTTCGTAAATACAGCCACGGACACTGCCCAAATAAATACTAAATGTTTCTGATGCAAGGTCTCACTAATGAAGTAAAATGATAAAAGGCAGGATCAATATCAAAAGTACTGAGGGTGTACTTTTCAAATGCACAAAACACATAGGACTTTTGGGAATCAATAGAAGGCGTATCACTGCATAATTTGTAAACTGATGGTACTAACTCAGCATCAGCGGGTGCTTGATTAAAAGAAATGTATAGGAATAAATATTTCATAAAATTGAGTTTGCCACGAGTATTTATGAACCCTTAAAGTGCTAATCACTGGTATACGCGTTTTGCAATTACCGTCAAACCTATAATTGTCAAAAGATTCAAATTCCTTATGAAGATAGCTTTTATTCGAATACCAGCAAGCCTAGTCTAAAGCAAAAAGTATTCTTAGTCAACAGCTTCCCTCGGGGCGCACATTGCGCGCAAACTGCCCCGAGGAAAGCTGTTAACTCGGTCGTAAATCAGCTCTTTAAGGGTTCAGATAAGTGCACACGAACAAAATATATGAAATCACCAAGGTAAATATCGAAGATCTGTGCCTGTACATTCGAAAAGTTGTTTGAGCCGGGTCTGAGGAATTTTGCAACTAGCCGATAATAAGACAGTCTACCTTTAGCAAGTCTACCTTTCATTATTTGAGCAGCCAATTGTGGTTGAAAAGCTTTATGCGTCTTGCTTGATAAGTCCGGGAAATCGTGTTTGGTGGAGTACTATGTACCCATAACACGCATGATTAACTTTTTGAAGATTTCTCATGGAAACAAAAGTTTACATTTAGATGAATTTGCATTTATATTTTAGTCCTACTTGGCGACAGCTTTCCAAACAGGCTTTCAGAGAACTGTATTAGATGATTCTTATGGGATTCTGGGAATGGCAAGTATTTATCTCTCAAACGGATCTCAGTATATATCTTACAATTTACAAAAATCTAAACTGAAGGTCAGATGCTGGGTACACCAAGGATCTACACTTTGTTATTGCAGTTTTTAATTTTTTGCTATGATAGGTGTGATATATAACAACATTTACCAGTTGTTTTGTTTGCGGGTGATCCAAATATCTTTTGTCTCTCCAAAATGCAGCATTATTTAATGATGCAATAAATATTGACAATAAACAGATATAAACGTACCCAAAAGTTAAAAAAATGGGCTCATTCAAAATTAAGGATGGGTCCCGATTTTGCAAAATAAATAAAAATGTATTGAGAATGATTAAAAAACTTTGGACGCTCGGGCATTGAAGACAAATCTATATGGTAGAGCAGGCTTTCAAATCTACTTCACCTTACAGTAGAAAAGCACCGCAAAATGTTTGCAGGCC
>OZ026620.1:13572048-13647048 GCA_964020975.1 Hermodice carunculata
GTGCTTTATTTTCACATGTTTAGCATTTTATGATTTTTTAGCTCTGCTGACTTGTCAGTCAGCAGAGTTTATAGAATCCGTTTGCGTCCGTCGTCCGTCTGTCCGTCCGTCCTTCCGTCCGTCTGTCTGTCCTGTCGTTAGACTTTTTATATTCTTCTCAAAAAACTACTACATAGAATGTTTTGATTTTGCACATGGATGATCCCCAGGTGGACCTCTACCAAGTTAGCGAAGGAGATGATGATGCAATAATTTTTCTATTTCTTATGAATTTTTTTATTCATTTTTCGAAAAAAATTATAATTTCTTCATCTTTAGAACTACGATGCCAATTGCTTTGATATTGCACATAGGGTCATCTGGGGTCAACTAGTTCTTATTGTGGCCATCAGCTGGCGCTGTGATTTTTTCCCATTTTTTAATGAATTATTGCCTGTTGAGGCTATTTTTGACTTCTTCTCCAGAAAGGCTAAACAGAATTGCCTAAAATTTTATCAGAATATAGTTGAACATTAGACAATGAGAGTTAGCGGAAATAATATGGATATGTTAATTTTAGGCAAAGTTATGGGATATCATACTTCGCAACTGTAAGGAAGTGCTGCAGCTGTATATATATATATTTATATATATATATATATATATATATATATATATATATATATATATATATATATATATATATATATATATATATATATATATATACATATACATATACATATATATATATATATATATTTATATATATTACACTATTGTGTTTACCCTTTTGACTTCTTCTCATAAACTGCTGTATGGAATGTTTTAATTTTGCACATGGATGTTGCCCAGGTAAACGTCTACCACGTTTGCGAAGGAAATAATGATGCAATAATTTTTGTATTTTAAATGAATTTTTTAATTAATTTCAAAAAAAAAAAAAATCTTCATCTCAAGAACTATCTGGCCAATTGCTTTGATATTGCACATAGGGTCACCTTGGGACAGCTAGTTCTCATTTTGGTCACCAGGTAGCGCTGCGAATTTTTCCTATTTATTTATGAATTGTTTGCGTGTTAAGGCTATGTTCGATTTCTTCTCCAGAACAGCATAATAGAATTGCTTAAAATTTTATCAAAATATAATTTTTGACAAAGTTATGCGATATCAGATTTTGTGACTGTACGTGGGTGCTGCCACTGTACATCGGCAGCCATTGAAACAGCAAGGTATGTCAATTGATAAAATATGTACTACGATGGACAAGTCAGGTCGCCCTATTCAATTTTGCTTCCTGAATAAAGTCAACTATGACCTTTTCTAGACTGTCAATTTATAACTTTGATAAATGCTGAATCAAATGCACATATCAATTAAGCAAGCAGCTACATATATCTAGTGTCAATTCGGCTCCTTTTCGGTAAATGCACCTTTTATATTGATTACCATGTAAGTCAATGGGCATTCTAATGCTAATTTACATTTCCAACTTCTTCTCCAAAGCCTTCCTCCAGATTTACTTCAAACTTAATGGGGATATACCTTGGGTGAGTGTCTACCAAGTTTGTTCCAATTGTCATGTTCCAATGAATTTTGGATTTTTTATTATTATTTTTTTTCCAAAAATCTTCACAAAAATTTTAATAGGAAAGTTTAACATGGGAATTTCTTGTAATGGTTATAACATAAATAATTTTGACCAGATTTACTTCAAACTTGGTGGGGATGTGCATTGGGTCAATCTCTACCAAGTTTGTTCAAATGGTCACGCTCCAGTGATTTTGAATTTTTCATGATTTTTCTGTTTTTTTGGGGGGGGGGGCAAATCTTAAAAAATCTTCTTCTCCCAAAGCGCCCACCCAATTGCTTTGATATCCCACAGGGCCACTCCCTGGGACTCTTAGTTCTGAATTTGTTCACCAGGTGGCGCTGCGATTTTTTCCTGTTTTTTAATGAATTATTGCCTGTTGAGGCTATTTTTGACTTCTTCTCCAGAAAGGCTGAACAGAATTGCCTAAAATTTTATCAGAATATAGTTGAACATTAGACAATGAAAGTTAGCGGAAATAATATGGATATGTTAATTTTAGGCAAAGTTATGGGATATCATACTTCGCAACTGTAAGGAAGTGCTGCAGCTGTATATATATATTTATATATATATATATATATATATATATATATATATATATATATATATACATATACATATACATATACATATACATATATATATATATATATGTATATATATATATATATATATATATATATATATATATATATATATATATATATGTATATATTTATATATATATTACACTATTGTGTTTACCCTTTTGACTTCTTCTCATAAACTGCTGTATGGAATGTTTTAATTTTGCACATGGATGTTGCCCAGGTAAACGTCTACCACGTTTGCGAAGGAAATAATGATGCAATAATTTTTGTATTTTAAATGAATTTTTTAATTAATTTCAAAAAAAAAAAAATCTTCATCTCAAGAACTATCTGGCCAATTGCTTTGATATTGCACATAGGGTCACCTTGGGACAGCTAGTTCTCATTTTGGTCACCAGGTAGCGCTGCGATTTTTTCCTATTTATTTATGAATTGTTTGCGTGTTAAGGCTATGTTCGACTTCTTCTCCAGAACAGCATAATAGAATTGCTTAAAATTTTATCAAAATATAATTTTTGACAAAGTTATGCGATATCAGATTTTGTGACTGTACGTGGGTGCTGCCACTGTACATCGGCAGCCATTGAAACAGCAAGGTATGTCAATTGATAAAATATGTACTACGATGGACAAGTCAGGTCGCCCTATTCAATTTTGTTTCCTGAATAAAGTCAACTATGACCTTTTCTAGACTGTCAATTTATAACTTTGATAAATGCTGAATCAAATGCACATATCAATTAAGCAAGCAGCTACATATATCTAGTGTCAATTCGGCTCCTTTTCGGTAAATGCACCTTTTATATTGATTACCATGTAAGTCAATGGGCATTCTAATGCTAATTTACATTTTCAACTTCTTCTCCAAAGCCTTCCTCCAGATTTACTTCAAACTTAATGGGGATATACCTTGGGTGAGTGTCTACCAAGTTTGTTCCAATTGTCATGTTCCAATGAATTTTGGATTTTTTATTATTATTTTTTTTCCAAAAATCTTCACAAAAATTTTAATAGGAAAGTTTAACATGGGAATTTCTTGTAATGGTTATAACATAAATAATTTTGACCAGATTTACTTCAAACCTGGTGGGGATGTGCATTGGGTCAATCTCTACCAAGTTTGTTCAAATGGTCACGCTCCAGTGATTTTGAATTTTTCATGATTTTTCTGTTTTTTTTTGGGGGGGGGGGGGCAAATCTTAAAAAATCTTCTTCTCCCAAAGCGCCCACCCAATTGCTTTGATATCCCACAGGGCCACTCCCTGGGACTCTTAGTTCTGAATTTGTTCACCAGGTGGCGCTGCGATTTTTTCCTATTTCTTTAATGATTTTTTGTGTGTTTTTGCTATTTTCGACTTCTTCTCCAGAACCATCACTCAGATTAAGCTGAAAGGTGGTGGATATGTTCCTTGTAAGGGGTCAAACAGAGTTGTTCAGTAGGTGGCACTGTTGTGGAGTCCGGATTTTTAACGATTTTTTCAATTTAGGCGTTTGTCGGTCAATGCAGCTTTCCTTTTGATTACTATGGAAGTCAAAGGACATTCTAATGCTAATTCACATTTTTGACTTCTTCTCCAAAATCGTCATCCAGATTGATTTCAAACTTGGTGGGGATATGCTTTGATGGGTCTCTACCAAGTTTGTTCAAATGGTCATGCTCCATTGATTTTATATTTTTTATGATTTTTTTTGTTCTTTTTTGGGTCAAATCTTAAAATATCTTCTCCCAAACCGCTCACCCAGTTGCTTTGATATCTCACAGGGACACTCCCGGGGAATCTTGGTTCAGAATTTGTTCACCTGAAAGCCTATGGTGTTGAAGGCACCTCACTTGCCTTCTTTCAGTCATACTTTTCCAACAGGAGGCAAATGATCTATTGCAGGGAAAATATCGGAGCCTCTCCTTGTTTCAATCGGCATCCCCCAAGGGTCTATCCTAGGACCGTTATTGTTTTTATTATTTATAAATGACCTGCCAGATACGCTTATGGATGCTCAGGCTCATCTTTATGCAGATGACACAAGCATTCTCTGTTCGGACAAAGACACTGGGGCATGCTAACATCTCTGCCTCTGCAGTATGAAATGGGCTAGCATCATTGTGTTGCAATGTATATACTGCAACAATTATTTATTTATTATCATTTTTTGAGTTTTGTTCCTGTAGACTTACAAACAAAATTTCACTCTTTTCACAGCAGTGCTTCACTGAACACTTTGTCAATGTTCACGTCAATAGGAATAAAACATCCCTATGAAATCACCTTTGGGACATTAGTGTTGCAGTAAACCACGGTATGAATAAAAACTAAGCTTGTTTTAGTATTTGGGGCAACAAAACACATTTGTGTAACCCTTGGAGCGCTCCCCATAGAAAAATTCATTACTTTGCTCAGGAGGCTCTTCAGTTTTGAATAACTAAATGGTCCAGTATAAAGCATGCAGTCCGTGCTATAAGGTTTGCGTTAGTGTAGTTAATAACAACCTCATAATATAAAAAAGGAAAAAAATAATAAATGAAAAAAAAAAAAAAAATTTAAAAAAAAAAATCAACAATCAACCAAATTGAGATACACTACATGTAACGCCTCCACTCACTTCTCAAACAGCTGAGATCAGGATGTTCTGGTCTCACATAGCACTGAACCTGCTTTGAGAAAACCCCCACCACATATCATCAGGCGTTAACATTCCTTAGCCTACACACCCTTGCTGGGTATGTAGGCCAAGTGGCAGGCTATGGCACGCTGTGTTCTGCAGAGTGTCTGAATATGAAACTAAATGAACTCTGTTAATGAGGACATGCTCTTCAGAAAGTCAACAGGTGGTTGTCTTGATTGTGTGTATTATACTTACTCAAATATTAAAAATTGCTTCTGATAACAAAGTAAAGGCGTGTCGACCCTAATCTTTACAAAATTCGTGCAAAAAGTTTCGACCTTCTGCAAATGCAGCATAACTTGTCAAGGATGACCTCAGGGGAAACTGAGCTTACTTTTAGCATTTCTACCTTTTACAGTGGTACCCAACATGCTTCATGAGAGGTCCAGCCTAGATGGCGTGGCAAGCACCTTAAGATTATTTCAGTACTCCTTTGACAACAATTCAATAACTTACCTCACTCAAAGACAAATTACTCCATACCAAAAACACTTTTTTCTGCATCATAACCCATACTTCTCCACTTGATTTTGCACGCTACAGCAACACTTAGTGGTGATTAGATGCAGGAAACTCACACGGCAACTACAGGCTATGTGACCACTGCATAATATAGCAATGACAATTTGAGATCATACCCCAGGGAGGTAAGGCTTGTCCAATAGACCAGCACACATAAACATAGAGTAATATACAATATTATAAATCATATACAGGGTTGCGTTCCATGACTTTTAAGTATACAGGTTACATAACGGCACTTAAGTTAGAAACAATACCCTCTGTCATTTTTCACTAGTGAATAAATAAATCTGAACATTCCACGGTGTTGCCTGCAATACGTCCAATAATAGGATTCTTATTAATTTCAATTCTTATCCAAAACGGGAGTATTTTTCCACGTGAAAATACATCATATCTGGGAATATCTACTTTGACAAACCTTATATTGATGCTAGATAAACAAGGACGATAAAAACTTCTTAACGGAAGTATTATATGTAACTTTTATTTTATGTATTTTACCAAGAGTAGCATTTGTCTAAAGTTGACTACAATGCGAGTTTCCAAGGTAAACTATAAACAACTGTACTTAAACTTCTTTGTCCCATTTACTGAATGTCCTCACTAACATATTTGCACTACTGTACATACAGCTTATTTGTCTTTGTATATCACCACCACCGCGAAGGGAGTCAAACATAATACACCCGAGATATTCTCACCTACTTAGCTATTAATTGAATTTTTTTGCTGGCCAAAAAAAAACCTTCTCAGATTGCAAGACTTTGATGAAAAACATACACACTGCTCTCTTTTATTTATATTTTCTTTCCAAGATCTCAGGTTCCCCTACACAAATATCTAAATTCTGTGATCCTTTAGCGGAACCAGAATTTAAACACATGTCGTCACCGTACAGTTCAATCAAAAAACTGTGTTTTCATGATGGCAACCTACATTTTTGACTTCCTTCGACATTTTTCTAATTACACCGATATATATATATATATATATATATATATATATATATATATATATATATATATATATATATATATATATATATATATGTGTGTGTGTGTGTGTGTGTGTGTGTGTATATCAAACAACACGGGCGAGAGAACTCCACGTTGACGGACGCCATTTGATACCTGAAAGAAACTGGAATATGCCATGCTGCGTTGCACACACATCCAGTACCAATAAGCTATTAAGCTATTTGTAAAGTCGGAAAACCTCCCGGGGGGGGGGGGGGCACATACTCAACATGAGGGTGGGTGGGTGCTTCGGACATTTTTATACAATAACCTATCTTAACCCCACACCAGATGTAAAAGGGTTATTCTACAAGAAGTGTCCCCTTTATGTCCTTGCATCCTATATCGTCTGTTTGACGACGCAAACTTAACAAATTTTGCCTATGCTGATAGCTAATAAATAATTGTATGTTTTTATGACCATTACCTTCTCAGTTAATTCCTGAATTTTGAGCTATTGTGACAAATACGTTGGAGATGTTCGTGGTTTTACCTGTCCCAAACACATTTTGTCATTTTCTCCTTCATTTTAAAAATTTAAATTTGAACTTATGGTAATGAATAACAGTATTCAATCATACACAGGGATCTTAATTTTCCGAATGTAACAAAACCATATGTCAATATTCTACAGTCGCTGAACAATTATATGGTTGTGCCAGGGCTATGCGTCATTGGTGTTACATCGAGCCTTTGATGACAGTCCTGAGATAATGAATACTCCCTGGATAACGCTCCTGTCACTAGATGTCACGGCAGCAGGGTCAATTCGCTCATGTAAGTAGCATTTGTACAATCTTGTTACCAATTTGAATGAATGAAAGAATGAGTTTATTAGTTGTCATTGGTGTTATGGCTCTGGAAATATGGTGAAATTATATTTATAGGAATTGATTATGATGGTGTGATGCAGATGTTGGTCTCCCTCCGCATGGGCACCATGACACTCGCTGTCTGCTAAAACAGGGAGCATGTGCTATTTTGATGTGCGGACGTCATTGGTTTTGCCAATCATTGAGTAACCCCAATGACCTATAGAATCACCAATGACACAAGTTGCATACTCAGCTCAGTACTTGCAAGGAATATTGTTTCAGGGTAAAAATGAACATTAATTAATACGTGTATGGCTATTGGGTACTATTATACAGTGGTGCTATGTCATCATTCACATGGTAAGATGATATTCATATCACTATCTATATTTACGTCAGACTCAGCCTGGCTGTCAGGTTGGTGTCGGCTGCGTCGAGGTAAATCCACAGGAATTGATATTAAATTAAAAATAATGCAATATTTACTCATGGGTAAGCCCCAAATTGAGCCTACTGAATTTAAATTCAATGGTTTATGCACTAGTAATATAAGTAAGTAGTCCTGATATGTTATGGAGACAATAAATTTCAATGGTGATTTCTAGGGTTATATTTTTTCCTTTAATCATTAACTTTGAAAGTTGGCAAGAACTATTTTACGAAAGTAATGGTGAAGTAAAAGCCTGAATATTTGCGGAATAAAAGATTTGATCAGATTAAATCTAAAAGTGTAAACAATATATTATAAAGTACAAAATGACTCTGGAATGTATGATTTCAATTTCTGTAAAGTATAAAATGGCTTTGAAGTTTGCTGCAAATTGTAAAATATGACCTGCAAATCATTAAATTGCAATATATGAAATTGCATTCTTGTTAGTTATAGTTTGATTTCAATGGATTACAATGACTGATTTCTAAGTGCCACAACTTAGCCTGTTCCGAGCTTAAGCATTATGGTACACTGTCAAAACTGAAGCAGATGACTGAATTTTTAAGTACCACAAATTAGCCTACTTGGAGCCTGAACATTTCGGTTATACTGTCACAGCTGAAGTGGTATGGTCCCACAGACTGCTGACTTGGGTAGTTTATTTGTCATTTAAATTAAAAGACACAAATCATATGAAGTCCAAATTTATAATGCAAGACCTACTTCTCTGACAGACTGTCGTTAACTCTTTCAAATACCATATTTTTACAGCAAAATGAGTGAACGAAAGAAGCTAAGCAATGCTGAAAAACAAAAACAGATTACGTAGAGATGCAGACCTGCTGCATACCTGAAAAAAAAAAAAAGAAATAAATAATATAGGAGTGACTGAGCTCTTGGCACAAGAAAACCTATTAAAGATATACGATCTTTTGACCAGACAAAGGTGTGCATCATGGATGAGGTCTAATTGTTTTTCTTGGGTGTTAAAAGTTAATGTTTTGCTAGGATTCAAGTTGCATGTACACTTCGAGTATGTTATACCCAGACGTGTTCTGTTGTCGGCAAAAATCGCAATACGTATAGAAATACTATGTAGAATCCATACGTTTGTGTGTATACAGCCACAAGATGCAGATGCACATACATTGTACATATAAATATAAATATAAATCACAAATGGTGTTTTGATATGTATTGCACGGCATTTTCGCTGAACGGATTGTATCTTCATATCTTTTGCAGATATGGATATACGAAAAACTGTAATACAAACACCAGTTGTCATCTGCACAGATGAATCTGGCCACCTTGCATCAGAGATGTATTCTTCATTGTGTCAGCCAGTGATCATTTTTGCTCCAGTTAACAATAATATTACTGAAACACATTGCGTCATAACTATATTTTGTCACCTGTGGGCAATTAGTGTTAAAATACAAATCCCACTTCACTCAGGGAATGTTATACTTGCAAGCTAGTCATTTTAACTTGAAGCCCACTCACTGTTGGAGATATTTGCACCAGTACTGAAGCTCAATGGACCTAATAAATCTTTTGAATAAAATGTACTTTCTCAAGGTTTTCATCATTTATTCAGTCTATTACAGTGAAAAGGTTTACACTATTTAATCTGGGAAACATTCTTGTCATTGGTGTTGCGGTGATGTCATTGGTGTTACTGTGATGTCATTGGTGTTACCAACTATAATTTATTTCATTTTTTTTCAAAAGCTATTATTTGTAGGTGACAATATTCCATTCAAAAGGACAGAGTTGCCCTCTTTCTTTTCCCATTAATCTTTTCCTGTGCTTTTACCATCTGGATTATTAAGAATTATGAATAAGTGCACTTTAGCGGTTTTGCTTTTCAAATTTTGAAGATTTTTTTATTATAGAACTAAATTTACGAGAGTTCACCTGGTTATTTTTTTAAAACTTAATTAAACGACACCTAAACTATAGTTACATGGAGTTTGACAAAAATAAAAAAATATTTATAGCAATTTATAGGACATGGACTAATTTGTCCCGTAACACCAATGACATTTTAGGGGTAGAATCTATGATTAAGGCTATTTTTTTTTTACAAAAGAACCGGTTTGTGTCTCGGCTGGTGATTTTTCCATGCTCATGAGTGTATATTGTTAGGAAATAATTGATAATTATACAGGATACTTAAAAGTAATTTTGCTACAATGGTTAATTCAAAATAGGACAGTTTCTGTAGAATGACCCAAAAAGGTACCCTTTCTTAATCCTGTAATGTGTTAAAAGGAGTGCTGCATTGGTACATCCTAACTGTTACCCCTTTCCTAATCCAGGTGTGTACATTTTTTGGGCGGTGGGGGGGGGGGTCTGATCCTGGGCGTAATGAAAACAGGGCCTTTCTCGCGGCACAAACCTTGTACAATCTCACATAGTAGCACCCCACCCCCTCCCCATGGGGAAAACCTTTTCCCACTAGTATTCTAAAAAGTGGACCATGCCTCACACGGTCGTACACTTTGGAAGCATCAAGGGAACAATAAATGGGATTGCTTGGGCTAAGGCGATAGGTCTGTAATTATTCTTACCAAGTAAATCACAAGCTTGGTTCCTCACTATGGGTACAATAATAGGTTTGACAAATTTATTTGGAGGAAACTCATGTGAGAGCATCAAAGTTAGACAGAAAGCAAGTAATACAACCAGCCTACGGCTAGCGAACTTGAAAAGTGACACTGTCACAACCAGCTTTACCAGACTTAAAATTTCCTATCTGCCCCAGAACATCTTGTACATTTATAACAAATTATCACACTCCTTCGTACATTTAACATTAGAACATTTGTTTGCATTCAAGTCTTAAGATTCCTTTAAAAGACTACAGTAATGGTGCTTCCATGCATGAGTAATTTGCTCTTCTCCACAGGCATCAGCCATCACAACAGGAAGATCAACCTTAGTGTTATAATGTGATACTTCTCTCCAAAAAGTTGTATATTCTTTCTTACTCATAGCCTTTGCAAGAGCATCCACTCTATGTTGCTCTTTTTATGCTTAGATGACCTTAGAGCGTATCTAAATTTTAAGCCCAATGCATGCATTCATTCATTGTCCAACCAATTATAAGCTTATCATGACTAAGCCAAAGTAGGAAGTATTTTCTTGCATTCTTATGTAATATTTACACGTCATCGTTTCAACCTGGGTCCACTTGATAACCATAACATTTGGAGACACCAATACTAGCATGACCAGCATTGAACATGCCTGAAATTGGATGATCATAAAGAGTCTCAATATTCTTATGATGCACAATATTATTACCATTGATAGTTCTACAGTTTACAACATCAGCTGGTATATCAACAGCTTGTAAGTACTTGCCACATGGTATGCTATAATGACTAAATACATGCATGTGACGCCTTCGGCCAATTAACATTGAAGGATTCTTCACCCTCATCAGCTTTATCATCACAAGTATTAATAACATTACAACTCAGAACATCACTTTTAAAACTAGTTACCAGAGGCAGATGATCATATGTGATAATACCCAGCACGCAGGCCACTATCGGACCGTGGGCGGCATTTAGGTGGCATGCCATCCTCGGCTGACCGGCGCCGGTTCACTTACTGGCCGCTTGAGCCACCCCACCAGCGGGCAGCTGCCAGCGGTCCACCCAAGGTCTGCTGGCAGTAAAATGACCCCTTGAGGACAGATACTAATATTGCCCAGAAACATTTGCACCGACCAGTTCAAGTGATAGGTGCCATTGTGGGGAACCAAGCCGAATTCAGAACACTGGCCAAGGGAAAACTATATAAATAACAGGACATTTCATCGGGCAACTAGGTGAGTCCATCTTGATAATCAATACTGAAGGGAGCACTTTTAAGCTAACCCTGCATGAAAATTCAGTAGTATTAGTTCCTTAAATACGTTTTCAGTGAGAGTCTTTGGCCGCTATTACAGTATAAGCGATAATGGGTATTTTGACAATGCATTGGCCCAGCCATGTGCATATAATAACTGTATAAGGACCATGTCTTGTAAATAGTAAATACGTGAAAAGTAGCGGTATTCTGAGGGGTAATATATTCATGTATCAGATGAATAATCTGTAGATAAGCCTGTTACATGCCCGTCGGCAGGATGGGGGTGTAGGTGGGGGTACTCCCATTAGTGAAGATACTGGGTGCATGCTGTTCTGAAGCCCCTTTTTCAGCGCAGTTTCCCTAACAAAGATCCTCCATTTTGCAAAAAAAAAAAAAATCCTTAAAAAAGGCAATTTTTCTCTTTGATGGCCCATGGAAAATTTCCCTGAAAAAATATGGTCAAAAGTTTCTTCCTATCCGGAGCACTTTTCACGCAGTTTGGGACCGTATTTTATGCTATCTCGGTTACAAAATTCCCTAACAAAGGTATAATTTTTTGTGAAAAAGTGCCCCAATGAAGGGTGGGTTTTTGAAAGGTCAAGCCCCACACCCCCACCAAAGATAAGGGGAAAGTACCCCCCCCCCCATTACATGTTACCGAGGCCAATTTAAATGTTTTATTTTCACTGTGTGCCATATATTACTGTGACTGAGACGTTTGTCAGCTTGTCAATTAAATGTCGGTATTCAGACCTAACTTAAGTTTTGTTCAACCAAACTCTATGGAATTCTGGGGGCATCTAGGGAAATGTGTAGAGTAAAACTCTGCCAAACATTTTAACAACTAGGTAACCCTGCAAAATAGAGTTTAATACAGGTGTGACAGGGACTAATGAGACAGACAATAGCAATATAATTTATGTTGCAATTTTTTTTTATTTTGGGGTCTGCCACATTAGGTATTCACTTTAGCACACGGCCAGTAGGCCTACGTCTTCATTTACATGACAATGTTCTAGCGTTGAAAGTCAAACTTTTTTTTTTCACTAGCTAAAAATCCATTAACTATCTTCCTTTTAACGTGCAAATCAAATAAACAAATTTTGTATCAAATTTTTATTTAGTTGGCTTTCTAACTATACAATGATTTATGCTGGAGTGTGTAAAGGGGATTTATGAAAGCAAACCTTCCCCATCCCCCCGCCCGCTCAAATGTGATATTTTATGAAATTTCGCACAAAAACACCAGTAGACTTATTATATCAAAGGAAGGGATTTCATAACTTTCACGTGCTGCCATTTGCCGTATAACTGGATTGCGGCGTGCACATGTATGTGAATGTTACAAATACAATATTAATGTAAAAACCTGAACCCTTTCCTCCTTAAGCCTGAATTCTGGTTTAACATTAAAAAGACCCAAATATTACATTCATGTACATTCTTCCCTACAGTATATTTCATACATTGCCAATGTTAGTAGATATATATTTAAACCATGCTTTTGTTGCAGATATCTTCTCTCGCTACCGGGGGTAGTCGTGAATGTGTTCGACAGATACTCCCCGAGTTGATGACATCTCTGATGATGCAAACAAATTGGACAGGCCAGGGCATTGACAAAATTGATTTCGAAATTTGTCAAACTCAGAAGCATATTGCATCTTTCTTTCTTTCTTTCTTTCTTTCTTTCTTTCTTTCTTTCTTTCTTTCTTTCTTTCTTTCTTTCTTTCTTTCTTTCTTTCTTTCTTTCTTTCTTTCTTTCTTTCTTTCTTTCTTTCTTTCTTTCTTTCTTTCTTTCTTTCTTTCTTTCTTTCTTTCTTTCTTTCTTTCTTTCTTTCTTTCTTTCTTTCTTTCTTTCTTTCTTTCTTTCTTTCTTTCTTTCTTTCTTTCTTTCTTTCTTTCTTTCTTTCTTTCTTTCTTTCTTTCTTTCTTTCTTTCTTTCTTTCTTTCTTTCTTTCTTTCTTTCTTTCTTTCTTTCTTTCTTTCTTTCTTTCTTTCTTGTACGACATTACTTTTGAAAACGTCCATACGCAGAAACTCCAAACTGGGCATGATTTTACTTCCACACAAGTCTTTTTTTTTGTGTATAAAGAGGTTCAACGCTTTTGAATATTAGGCTCAATTAAATGTATAAATCTCCGAACCTATTATAAGTACAGGTAAACAATCCAACTTGAATTAATACGTTTGTAACACTGCTCAGTTTTGTTATTCACATGTGACATTGAAATTTTCTTCTAGCCCCAGCTTGGTCAATTTTGAACATGTTGGGCTCAAATTGTAGATATTGAAAAAATGCACAGATTTGTAAGTTACATGTGACTTCCACAGGTAAAATTTTTTTCTGAGGTAAGTGAGGTGTGAACATTATTGGAATATTGGAATGTGTTGTGTCAATAAAAATCACACCTGTAACTGTACTTAATCATTTCCATATTGTATTGCAGAAGCAGTTAGAAGAGATGCCTTACAAGAAATGCTTCGGACACTGATATTCAAACAAAAGTCCATAGATTTCTAAAGGGCGCCACAGATCCAGATGGGAGTCGTCGATAGAGGTTGGTGTAAAAAAAAGAAGAACAATGCCTTATTAGAGGGAGAAGTTACTGCTGCTGTAGACTCAGACTGAATGTATAATGATTGGACGCTCCCAGCTTTGGGTCAATTGTCCTGGTTTCTTTGAATGTGAGAACTCAGGTTGAAGGCGCCCTGTGTAGCCAGACTGGGCTTTGGAGGGGGATGGGGACTCTGTCCCATCTCTGTTGGAGCGCTTCGGACCCATTGAGTGCAAGTCACTGTGTATGTCTATGCACAAATGGGCCTAGGCCTACATATGTTAAATATAATAAATGTGTTCATCTGTTCATGTTGTCTTTGTATTGTTTGATTTTTGTTTCATATGTATTCACTCTATTGACATTAATAGCACAATTCCTTTCCGTAAAATATTATTTAAACCCCTGTACAGGTAATGACGATTTGTCAGCGGGGACGGCAGCTGAACTGCAAGCTTCCATTTGCAAAATTTAGCAATAAACCATGAAGGGGCTATATGGTTAATGGTGGCTTGCCGCTGAGGGACCACCGAGGGTCCGCTCGTGCCTATCCAGCAGTTTGCCACTGGCGGACCGCTAGAAAACCGACGGACAAAATTCTTGTGGTCCTCCGGTGGCAGTCGCCGGCGTTGCCGTTAGCAGACCACCGGTGGACCCCCAGTGGCTTGCTAGCTGGAATACCATACACAAAAGAAGCTCCACGGATCATATCATAAATGTGTCTGATAGAAATATAATGATCAAATCAAGAGTTCATGTCATGGGCATGACTTACATTTAAGTGTCAGTATGGCCACCAAGTCATTAATATTCTGTTATCGCAGGATGTTCTTGTAAAGAGTTCTTTACTGAATAAAGATTTGAGATCGGCATTAAGATTACCCATTAGACACAAATTGCTGGTGTCAGCATCCTGAATAGTATAGGCACACTTACCAAGATACATTTGAAATTTCTCCATGGTGCTATCACAACATTATGGCAAAATATACATTTAAAAACAAAGTAGAGCCCTTACCAGAATACAGTTTAATATTACAAGCATCTTTGAAGGTTTTTCTCCACAGGAAAACTAAACCACCAAAAGGCCTACCAATAAGTATTTTATTCTCAGTGTCCATGGGAGAGCTACCCCAGTCCGTAATTTGGTCATCAATATTTTCAACAGATGCATATCACTGAAAAAGCCATGTTTGTTGAAATGCCATAATGTCGCTGATATCACACATGGATTTAATGTCTACGAAAGAGAAAGCTCTGTAGCCCTTGGCAATTGAATGATATAATCCAAGCCATATTAAATTTATCTGGTTGCAGCCAACTGAACCAACACTTATTTCAGATTGGTGTAAAAGATTCACCTGACTGTATCTGTGGAACTGGTATAGAGGACGTCTGGCATTTTTTCTTCTCGTGTCCCCGATATATTGTGCCTCGTAAAAAATTACATGCGTCAATCATAAACCTTGCTCCATTTACAATTGAAACCCTACTTTTGGGTTCTGCTGTTTGTAATGTTGAAAATAATAAATCAATATTCCTCTGTGTACGCGACTATATTGACGACACGCGTAGATTTCAATTTGATACCATCACATAAATCTAGAATACGATTGATTTTATTTTGACAAGGAAAATTTATATATAATCGGCAATGCAACTTGCTTTTTTTGTTTTTGTTTTTGTTGGTTGCCCCACTATCCGTCTTGTCCTTGTTATGTCTCTTCTTGCTATTGTTCCTCAGTGTGGTGTTCGCTGTCTGCATTATTGGTTTGTCTGGGCAGCAGCCTACCACTGACTGATGATTCTGAATGACAGCAACCGCCACACAGAATGCGTCTTGTTTCGTTCTGTCATGTGATACTGTCCATTCTTCTCAAGAGGGATTTATATAGGACTTGTCCTACTTCCCCATTGAAAATAAAATACATTTAAACCAAATTTATCTAATAAAACAATGCACTATTATCAAACACAAAGGGTACACTAAAAACAGAAATACAAGGTAAGTTTGTCACTTAGCTGTATATATCCTAATTTTTATAATGTCCCTTTTACCAGGCGCCCATTTGGCCACATATGGGGTCTAAACAGTTGGTCTCATAAATGAATGTTTCCTCGGATATTAAATGAACAATATCCACTATGACGGGTACAGAGAGGTTCTGGTTTAACATTTACAGCACCAGTAACATTTCTCCAGTGACCAGACAGAGTTTCTGGTGTGGTGTCCTCATGTAGCCTAGATATGAACACACTCGGACATTTGGGCTTTGTAGGGCGAGCAGACAATGGTTTATCACGATTCCTTTCATCGCTAGTTTTAATCGATGCAGTGGTTCGGGTACTTTGGTTAATGTAACTTGGTCTCCCATCTGCATTGGGAGTACTTTTACCATTAGTGGCATTAACCACATTACACTGAGGCTTTCTGATATTAGGCCATTGCCAATGCTGCTGACTACCACCAAAGGGATGTATGCTACTGGGACCCTGCTGTCCCATTGGTACAGAATTCCGAGCAGTCACTTAAATTACAGGATACACAGGCTGGAAGGATACCAGCCATCAGTGACTGTCATAGCGCTGTACAGAACCATAGGTACCTTTGTCCAATCAGCTATGAGAATAGCTGGTAGCTGCATATACTCTCAGGTGACCAGTAGGGATTTCTCCATCACCATTTAACAAATTACAACTTATCAAATTATATTCACCAACAGCACTGACAGTATCACCTTTAGCTCCACTGGGGGCTGCTACTGTGACCTTTTTGTATAAATCCCTTGTCTTGTTTGACTAAAGGCCTACATTTCTAAATGGGGGATGACGTGACTGGTGAATGTTCTCTGGTGTTCACAACATCCGATGGGTAGTCCCTATTTTTGCCCATTAACACCATTCTCATCTCGCTTGTAGGCTCGACTACCCACCTATCTATTTGGGTCTCTTTGCCCTACATCATTGTGTACCCTTCTGATACTAACACCGGGTACATTTCGTACTGACACACAGAACTTATTACCAACATATGCGGCAATTTTTGCAGACTAAGACATAGGTCCCACACCCTGGTAAACATCATTATATTCATGGGTGACTTTGTCACGTGACTCAATTGGCGTACTCTCCCAACCTTGTCCTTCCGTCAGCCATATTAGGTACACATACAGATTGACTATTTATCTCAGATCTGGACACAGCCATATATTTTAAAAGACTATCAAAAGTCTCTCTTGCCTGCTTTATTTCCAGTAATAACTCCCATCCTGACCCTTGCACTGTCTTCAGGACTCTGATGTCATCCTTCCTTGCTTCAAAGTGTTTCAGAGTCAACAAATATCAAAATTGCTCATGCTCAGTGGGGGATATTTCTCAAGTCATATGCAAAAAACTGTGATAATTGTCCCTTACCACAGCTGTGTAGCATCTCAAAAATATCGTGCAAGTCCACAGCCTTTCTATTAGGTCCATGCCTAGTCTTGGCTCTCAGGCACTCTGGGTACACTTCCTTGCAGCATATATGTAGCATACGTTTTGCATCGAAAATATAATCCTCCTCTCAGAAATCTGAGAAAAGTCTCTTTTTATCGAATCTTATTCAGTCTAAAATGAAGGCTAAGTGTTCATTCACAAAATACTGGCATGTGTATCACAGGCTACCTGGAGCATCCCGTCTCTCTAGAGTCCCCCTTATCTTGCCATCCATCAGGTTCATTGTCCTTGTCTTCAAGTACAGGTTTTGCCTGTTAACTAACTTTCACATGAGCTTCACTTTCAGATATTTCCCCATTTTTGGTCCTCACACTAGGCATTAATGGTATTGTCCGAGTTTGTGGTATTTAAGCTTGCTGGTATATTGACTATCTAGCACCTGGTCCTATTTGGCTAAATTTCAATGTCCTTTCCGTCACTTTTAATCAATGCCACCACACATAAAAAGAAGACCGGTATGGTCACTGCTACTTTCCTAAACAAAATGTCTATATATTTTCGGCCTCGGTACACCAAAATGTTTTCTGAAAACTTGTTTCACTGAGAGTTAGAAATGTATGGATGCAGTATCGGTGCATTAGCACTCTTTATGGTAAGGGTGCCGGAGTCATGTTTCCTGTGAAAAAAAAAACATCGCTTCAAGGACAACATACCTGTAGTTACACAAAATATAATAGTTCATGTCAGCAGCTTTTTTGCAGCGAGGAAAAGAAGTTGAATCAATGTGGCACTGAAACAGATAAGGTATGCTAATAAAACGTGCCGAGGATTGCTGTTGACTCCAAAGGTAGCACTTAAAGAGATAATGTGTATACAAAATCCCCCTGTGCTTAGAATAAGAATATAAAGTTATTATAATGACGGTATCTGTTCTGTAGATGTCATATGACTGAATATGTAAAACACATGGATCAAGTTATAACAAAAATTAACTATCTTTCCATCAAAGCCTGTGTCGTTAGGTGAAAATGTCGGATACCTAAGTTTTTTTTTTTTTAAATAGTGTCTTAAAAACTTACACATTTCACTTGATTTCACCATGAACATGATTAACTACTTTGATTAAGTTATATATGAGTATATATATGAGTATATATATATAAATATATATATATATATATATATATATATATATATATATATATATATATATATGGAAGAAGCCCCTACATTCTTTTATGGTGTAAAACACCACTGGTTTCAGGATTCAAATGTATGTTCACATTTCAAACTTCTTCTAACTTCATGCAATTCATATATATATATATATATACATTATCCTATAGGAACACAACTAAACAGGGCATAACGTAGGAACTTGTCAAGGTTCTTTAATTTATTTTACATAGAATCCTCGAGTCCAGTGCATTACTATGTTCAAAACTGAATAAGGATTCGATTCTTATGTTTTCAGGAATCAAAATGATCAGTGAAAGATCGCTAAGTAAACATTCTGATATGGTTAAATTGCAAGAGTCTAATACATTAAATTTCCACGCAGCTAGTACTTAAAAAATTGTAAAGGTTTTAGTATGTGGAAAGGTAATTAAGAGTTGCGTTGGGCAAGTGGTGAAAGTCCTTTCATCATTTGCCATGAATCTAGTTATGTCGGTAATATAAAGACAATCGGAAGAACAAGAGAAGCGAACAAAATTTAAGAATTGTTATATACACACACATACTTCAATATATTGTGAAACCTCTTTGACAAGAAAAAGGTACTTGTCTGCAGTTAGAATTTTGATGCAATATTGTCCATATTTTTGTAAATTAGGCATCTTTATTTTTAACATACAAATCGTATTTATACTTTAAATTTAATCTACAATGCCTTTTATGATATTTCAATGCCATGAGAGGTATTTTAATTTCCTGTTAAAAGAAACGTACAAAGCTAAACCTACTTTACATGAAAAATAAAATAAAAAATCGATTTTCGTCAGCATATTTGAAAAACTTCAGCAGTGGTAATTTTTCGAATAAATTTCAATGTATCCAGCAATAGAGACGCCCGACTTGTCCTGATGCACTCTCACATGTTTCAAACATATACAACCATGCTTCCGCTGCAACACCAATTTTTGCAGTAACGATCGGATTACGGAAAAAAAATGAAAACCTTTGGAAGTGTTTATCGTATCGGTATAGTTCTATGTATAAAGCTGTGATGTAGCATAATGCATGAATATGTGCAGCTCTTTATAACAACTATAATCTTTTTCATTTCATTTTTTTCATTTAAAATTTTTCGGAATAGCACCAACTTATATTTCGATTAAAAATGTTTGTAAATTTTGACATTTAGGTTTACACTCCATATTCAGATAAAAAGAAGTGCAGTTTTGCCTGATTACTGTCATATGAATGCATCAAATCTGCTTCTTTTTACTCAAGATCTTCTCTTAATTTTTTAAGTTTTACATATAACATAACATAACATAACATAACATAACATAACATAACATAATATAATATAATATAATATAATATATTAGTTCTGATAACCAGCTCCTTAAAACAGGGGCACCAACGGGCAGGGTCTGTCCATTAAAAACTATTGAGTTTAATTTGACTTCGTGTTTAGTGAAGATTTTAACTGGTCAATATATATGGTAGAGTGGTCTGCTAATGGAAAAGCTAGCCTTTTTGTATTCTTCTCTTAATTGTCTATTTTGATCTTGATATACATGGTCCGCCGTGTTACTGTTCAAACTCTCTGTCTTCAGCATACCTCCGTTTAGTTTGAGAGAATAAACTCTGCCAAGCATGGCAAATGCTCAGTCTTATACACCCTTATCTTACTCATATTAAATAGAAAATCCCACATTACGTTATAAATAAAAAGTATCCTGTTCAAGAAGTGCTGTAACAAAGCAAAATTAGTTTTTATTTCTTCTAGGACATCCCACATTGTCTTGACTTTGCCGTACACTAGCTCCCTCTATTAATTCCTACCCGTATAAAACTTCCCCTCTTTCTAACATCTAACAGTAAGCGACAGATTGAGTTAGACAAGCTCAACCTGTAAATTTCATGTTACTTCTATATTTTTTTATGTACATTATCCACACAAATCGCTAAATACAACTCTATTCTTATCCATTGATTGACAACAATGAGTTGTGTATAAAATCGAAGTTTCTAAATCATAATTCACTGTACTACATAACCTAATTATCCATCAATGTCAACCATCTAATAAGACCCGGTACATGTATATGTTATCTGCTTTACATCATAGACCTGTTTACCAATTATTTATACCAAATAAAATACACAGGGCATATTCTCAGTGCTTATATATATATATATATATATATATATATATATATATATATATATATATATATATATTACTTGTAACTCTTTATAACATGTCTTTGATTTCCAATGAGTCGGGAATTAAATTAAGTTTTCGCAATGTTAATAAAGCTTAATAATACGTCACAATATCAAATAACCAATGACCACATAAACAACCATATTGAGTGAATACTGTACACTGTGGTGCTTCAGACTATATACAATGTCCTTACAATTTACTGTAAACATAAAACTGGTACTAATATAAAATTAAAACTGTCAGTATACCTCGGCAGGTTCTTCAGGAACTCACATCTAAAATTCCATGCCTCAGTTAAAAAGTTCCTTAAAAACTAGTCGGACAGGTGTCCTGATGCGTCACCAAAATCATAATCACCTTCTCTCAAGAACAGACAAAGAATCTTTAAAATACAAGAGCTGCCAAATGTTAACCATGCATCTTTAGGACCATTTGATAACAAGTAGTACTCCTGTTAACCATAACACTGCATAAGCAAAAAATGTAGTAAGTCTTTAACAGCACTGTTACAGAGTTTCATTTATGAATCTGAGACTCAACAATTATCCAAATTTTCTGATTGCCTTTTATGTAATCGTCTGACAATGCCTTGGTATCACTAGTGGATAAGGGTAACATTTCATCAATCGGCAGAAATTAAATAGATTTACCGACAAGATAATCAGTTATCGACCACCACTCTTGACCATCAAGAACTCATTTGGGATATCATCTGCCCAACGTGCTTTGGCCTTTTTTAATTTCTTAATCGCAAGCTCTACATTACTTAAGTTTATCGTGACATCTGTCAGGACTTGATATTCTCCCGAAAATTGATGTATGCCATTTTGACAATGAATTATCATCATTAGCTGAAATGTCTGCATTGTCTTTCTTTTTGGGTGCCAAGGGGTTGTCAGTGTTCACCAAGTGCTTGACAAATTTCCTTTGGGTCCTGATATGTGTGTGTGTATATATATATATATATATATATATATATATATATATATATATATATATATATATATATATATATATATATATATATATATGAATGGAACATGTTTGGTCGCGTGGGTCCTATATTCTCATTGGAAAAACCATTAATACACTTTAGTTTCTTCAACAAACGCCAGGTTGCACTGATGTTTTAAGAACCCTTTCAAAATTCATGGCTGTAACCTTGACTTTCTTGTTAACCCGGTTTGTTTTTATTTTATCATGGATAATGTGTTTACTTCTCAAATATTCTTGCCATATATAGTGAACGAGATCCATGTTGCCTGAACCTTTACTTGAACAGAATCTGTAAAATTGTTCTGTCAGTGTCCTACTTTTAATCAGATTATCACTTTCTTTATCCAATAGGGGCCCCATATAACCTATGACAATTCTTGTATCCACGACCTTGGAACCCATCTTTGTTACAATGGCAGACCAATAGGCCCATGCTTCATTGACAGTGTCAAACTGGTAGCAACTCTTCGAACTAAACTATACCACCAGTTCAGTTTGAAATATTTTCCAAATACCATTTGTTCAGATTGCATTTGCTGGAATGGTTTATAAAAGGTGGCCTATTGGCTTGCACTTGGTCATGCGTGGTTTGACCACAGATTAGAATTGAATTATGGCTGCTTCCAATATCGTACACCCTCACTTCATCTATAGTAATGCTAGTAAGTGTTTGTAAGGAACTTTACATAGCTGTGGCATAATCAATGCAAGACATTAGGAAGCCTCTCTCGCATGCATATTTTCCAAAACATGAATTTGAACAATTTAGGATGATTGTATTTTTGTAACTTCTACAAAAAGTTCCAACAGATCCCCATTAAGGATGCAATTGCTGGAAGGCCTAAAACAAGGCAGGCTACCATCAAAGTTACCGAGCAAAATTATTTGTTACTTTGGTATGCAGGAGAGGACTGAACTACTGTTTTGGCAGTGCGAACACGATCAAAAGCAAGAATAGTTCTGGGATTGTAGGTTATGTGTTCAGCAGGTTTAAATTCCTGAACTGGGTGTTAAAAATCATTCCAGGCTCTTCTCTGTGACTAGACAGTCTTCCATTCCTGTTTTTTTGTGTGTGCACTTGACATGGACGGTCGGGGCAACGACAATGGCACTGCACTCTCGAGGGGGAATTCTGATCCATTGGAAGAAAATAAGAAATATTTGTTACCGAACCAGATAGGGACTTGGAACTCGTCTTTTCCAGCAGAAGGGAAATGAGAAACAGTTCAAATTCAGGGAATGTATTCTCGGCTGTTTGTTAAAGGCTTCTGACATGAAGGACAGAAGGAAACATGATTTGGCTAAGGACACGCTTGATAAAGGTTATTTCTTTATAAATGAGCGTTAGAAGCTTATACTTACCGCTGATAGTGAAAAACATAGTTGGGAGCCAACAGCACTGACAGTACCACCTTTAGCTCCAATGGGGGCTGTTACTGTGACTTTTTGTATAAATCCCTTGTCTTGTTTGACTGAAGGCCTGCATATCTAAATCGGGGATGACGTGACTGGTGAATGTCCTCAGTCCCTGCACTGCGCTTTTGCAAACAGCTAAGGTTTTATCCGAGATTTTTGCAGTATTCAAGGTCCGTAACGCCTAAATATGGTACGATACAGGCAAGCTTTCTGAAGACCAAATATCACGTTATAAATACAAATTTATATTTAAATACATTGGATTCATAAATTTACGCAGCATGCTTGATTTAATATTTTTCTGAAGAGATGGAATTTTGTATCACCAAGAAGGTCATACAGCATTTCGCAAGGATGTACATTGTAACATCTTAACAATGAAAACATTACTTAAGATCTAATCGGAACAACAATACGAGATGTGTACGATACAACTTAAAATTTTGGAATCCTCACACTATGAACTGGAAGGGAGAGAACAATTGGGTAGTGCCACCTCCCTGCATGTTGGCCAGATTCCTAGTGCATGGGCGTAAATGTAACACCATGGGCAAAATGGTTATACCCAAGTGGCCGCCATCTTACTTCTGGTCATTAGCTTGTTTTGATGGAATCTATTTGGCCATATTCATATGGGATTGGAGTTTTATCCCACGGTGTCCAGGTTCTCGGTTAAAAGTGAAAAATTCCGACCAAAGTATTTAATTACGACATGCATTTTCTGCAGTTAGCTTTGAGAGTATATTTCAATTTGCCTGAGAAGCCCATGCCACTTGCTGGGTTTTGTACAGCCCTGGGGTTGCTGTAGGTGGATGTTGGTGTTATGCTGTACCAACAACAAATCTGCACACAGCCATCCTTCAGGAAGTAGCATGTTTTACGTTTAAAACAAAGCTTTGGTAAAAACGTTTAGGTAGTTAACCCTTTTTTTTTTATACCAACTGAGAATATTTAAAGCCAAAATACTTGAAAAGAAGTACTCTGACTTATACGAACATATGGTGCTAGATTCACATTTCTTGTAAAGAGACCTCTCATTGAAGTACCAGCATGCCTGTACTGAAAAACATATTTATGTAGTATATATATATATATATATATATATATATATATATATATATATATATATATATATATATATATATATATATATATGCCGACTCAGTAAATATACTGCAGAACCGTGTTGATATGGCACTCGCACATAACTACCTCCATTGAACCATTCTTTTTTAAGAATGGGGATTTGGTCTAGTGGATATGTACGTTTCCCATTTCAGCCAGGCGACTGGTGCCAAAGGTTGCAGGTTTTAGTCCCGCTCGTTCCGAACATTATATATATATATATATATCATGTTTGGGTCGATTTCAGTACCATAAAAGACTTTGATATATGCCATATCGGCTAGGCCTTCGCAAAACAAAGGAAGGGTGCTATATGCACAATGTTATAGAACTCTTCCGGGAGTACCTATAACCGGAAGAGTTCTATAACTAGACCGGAAATGATGTAGGCCTAGTTCAAAACGCAGCGTCTGCTAGGCCTACGTTGTCTTCAAGTCGCTAGATAAATTTACCATGGTGTTATTTGAACTTAATCTACACAAACATGAGATAAATAAATTATAGTATAACTTGCTGGCGATATGAAGTATATGGACTCGCACAGGATACCATATACTTCATATTGCCAACAAAGTATACTATAATCTATACACACACACACACACACACACACATATATATATATATATATGTATATATAAATATATATATATATATATATATATATATATATATATATATATATATATATATATATATATATATATATATATATATATATATATATATATATATATGCTGGGAGTTGCTTAGAAAGGAGGTTTAGAATGAACGTAACACCCCCCCCCCCCCCGCAGGCTACGGGCTAGAAACTGTTGAAAATCGAATGTCACTTTGTTTTTTCAAAAGTTCATCAGTCTCCTATTGGTGTGTCTGATTATATGATGGCATTAATTGCTACTTTATGTGATGTTATGTCCGTACTCTAGAACATGAAGTCTGGTAGTTCTGATATGTACCCATAGTAATTAGTTGTTTCAGACAATTTGCCTTTAATCATTGAGCATTGATGCGAGATAAAGTGATTTAAAGTCGGGCGTATGTTATACTCAAAGGTTTATGAGTTAGTGCTAACTTTTGCGAAGCTAAATATGCAAATGGATGGGACGTGATCGTAAGGATATAGCGTCTGTAATGTAAGAAGACAAAGGCGAGTGGCGTCAGTTGAAGCGGCAGACATGGAAAGGTGAAGACGCGTATTTTCTCTTTCAAACATTACGTTTAACTTTTCGTTATGCTGAAGAGCTTCCAACAGTCGTAAATACGACAAATGTATCATGTCACTTGATTTCTGTGATTTTTGGTCAATTTGAAGGCACTGCGCTGCCTTCATATTTTCAACTTTACTTGGGATGTGAACTTTGTCTAAGTTGTATGCTGATTTCTGTGTCTTCCGATCTCACCGGTATCATTCATCATTCTACGTGCGCGTAACTATCTACGTTTTATTCCATTATATGTTCTCGTTGTGTTATATGCGAGTGCCAGGTCGCACTGCTTGGGTAAGACCACTGGCGTACGAATGACTGTGTGAAATATGTGGAACTGAGAATAAAATTTCACCGCTTCAACTCAACCCCCTGCCTTGTTCATTTTTACCAGCCCAGAATAAAATTTCACCGCTTCATCACAACTCAACCCCCTACGATACCTCGTTAATTTTTACCAGTCGAGGCTCCGAATTATCAGCAGAAAACGTACAAATTGCGGCAATGCAGCAACTTGACGGTCACAGTTCTCATTAGAATATTATTCCAGAATATGAAGTTCCCCAAATCTCCGCTAGAGGGCATACAGCTATCTCCTACGTTATTATTTTTTTTTGTTCTGCTTGCATTATCGCTCAGTCACGGTTCTGAGAGCTGGGACGTCTGATCAGACAGAATGGTTGTCTCAGCAGTATACGAACACCAGTCAGATGGGAAGTTACCGTGTTGGCTAATATTGGCAAAGTGATCAAGAATGTGCGTTTTCTGTATGGTTTGTGCAGCATGTTTGTGAAAGCAGCCCTGGCGTGCATTTGAAACTAGCTTTTTAACTTCAAATCCGTTGGCGTTGGCCGTCAACGTGTATCATGTCCTAGCTTTTATCAAATATGTCAAGTGCACCACACATGTACACAGCTGTGAGGGTTGGGGATCGGCCCAATGGCCCAGAAAAGAGATGCTGTACAATGTCGACATATCACCGACAGCTGTTGCTATGTGTTTTTAGTACAACCTTTATATTGACTGGTTCTATATTACTCATTTGGTTCGGTGTTAGCTTTGTAGAGCCACACGTACGACGACAGAATCTCCGAGGCGGCATGAAATCTGCAATGTGTGAAACTGAGAACTCTACGTACACAGGAGCTAAAATGACCTGCTATTGTGGAAAATATTGTTCTTCAACATACCCATGTCTCCGTGTGTCAGTTCGTTATAGCTCAACAGGGTACCAGCGAACAAACGTGAGGGCAGTTTTATATAATGGAGAGTTTGATTTTACAGAAACTTCACAGGTGAGCAGGCATGGAACATGATACATCTCTCAGCATGCACACAGCCTTATTTACAGTAACTTTTTTATTTATCTATTTATTTATTTATTTATTTATTTATTTATTTATTTATTTATTTATTTATTTATTTATTTTTCGTGCACCCCATCCATGATACCAAAACTACAGCAACGTAACTTTTAACAAAGACAAAGGATTAACATTTCAACATACAAATAGGTAAAACCAGTCAAGCTATTTAGTACTAATGCCAGCAGGCCTACAATTGATACATAATTGTGATTAAGTTATACAGTAAAAACTCTTTATAATGACACCATCTGCTCCTAAGAAATTTGTCCGATAACTGAATACATGTATGTCAGAAAAATGAATCAAGTAACCCAAGAAAAAAAAATAAAAATAAAAAAAAAAATTTCCCCATGAAAATTTGTGTCATTGTTATATTGAATATGTTTGATGTCTGAGTGTCGTCGTAAGATTTCGCTTTATATGTTCAAGGTTTTTGAAGATTACTTGTTACTATCTGAATCCAGAAGTTCCCCAGGGCGAGTTTACAATCTCCTCTTCTACAACTATAAATTATTTGTACCAATTTTTTCACATAATACACAATTTGCTAAAGGTTTATTAACTTGAAAGATGAGCGTTTAAAGGAGTTACTGTATGTGTAATTTGCTAAAGGTTTATTAACTTGAAAGAGAGCGTTTAAAGGAGTAACCGTATGTGTAACATTTAAATTCTATCAAGTTTATTGTCTCATATCCTCAATTTTCAGTATAATTAAAAAGCTATCGATGTACTTACTGAGTCAAAACGTCAGAAAAAGCGTGGCAATTGATAATTAAATTTTGAACATAAAAAAAAAAAAAAAATGGAGTTGAAGCTTGACTTTTCTGCACAGGGACACTTCTTCCTAAATGGCTATTATAATTGACATGAGTTAAAAAGTGTTGCTTAATAACTGCCGTTCAAAGAGCTATCATTATTCATGGTCAAACAGGTAGGAATTTGGATTTGTGGGACTGTGTGTTCTGCCAACGATGTGATTTGTCTGTGAGTGTACCTACAACATGTGCATGCATGTTTTGCCTGGAGCTAAGCGGTACATGGTAAAACGAATATCATATTAGGACCGGACCAGATCTGGTCTTTTTCCTGCCCGGCTTCCATAGTAAAATCTGGTACTTAAGCACACCTTCTTTGGTGCACATAGGCCAATATTCCAATAATGAATTAGTCTGTCAGTATTAGGTCTGCCAAATTTTTCAATACGCTTAAGCTGACATAATTGAAGTCTCACGTCGATATGGATCGCAGCTATTCTGATATATGACGTAATAAGACAATTTGGCTATGTTTTTGGACTGAAAGAGTGCCATCACAAAAGTAATGTGGCCGGGATTGTGACCTTGTTTTAAGTATTCCCTACTCTACCAACACACAAGCCACACACTTTGGTTTGGGACCATTTCTTTAATTTACAGTATTGTCACTGCCGCCAACGGCGCCGCCAAAAAAATAAAAAAATAAAATAAAAAATACAAAGTACATGTGGCCAAACACATTTCCCAACATGACAATACACATCTCTTCTGGAAACACAACTAGTCACACAGATGACATCACTGACTTATCTATACCCAGACTACAAAGTTAAAACAAAAGGGGAAAAGGGTGGAAGGGTCTCATAAATACGTAGAAAAGAAGTAACAAGAACTACTTCAGACATCTTGAAAAACGCACAAAATTAGTCAATGAAAGAGTGACACACTGGAGAAACGATGAACAACCTGCGGCCGCTACAATTTGAATGAAAGCGTCACCGCTGAAACAATGCCCTAATTGGCTGGGGCTCCCGCCTTGGGGGTCACAGGCTCAGTCACCACTACAAGGCATTTGACCCACCCACGCTAACCTGCACTCTGCTGTACCGCCGGAAAGCCGCTGTTGGCGGGAATTTACAATAATTAACATATTTAATTATACTCAAAATTATAATCGACTTTTGTCAAAGTCAGGAGCACGCTTTCCTGTTCATGGCGCTTCTGTGACGAACACATACTTTTGATGGTATGCAAGATTTGGTATCATAGGTAAAGATCACGATTAGGTAAAGACCATGATTTTGTTCAAATATTAAACATGACACAGCTGTTTACAAAAGCAAGATAACGCCTCGTAGGTGGCATATCATGTTAAGTATATCCCCCCTCCCCTATACTTCGTGCCTGTCTTGTCATATTTGGGCACCATAACGTGAAGATGAGATGCATTCCCGTATGGCTTTCTGAGGCGGGTAAAATGAAGCCATGAACCGAGTTAGGACTCATTTTAAACATTTTCATAGACTGGTAATGGAATATAATCAAACAAAGTCAACTGAAGAATGTGATTTATAATTTTTTTTCCATAATTGGTGCTGCTGAAGGAATATTCTATATTTTGGACCTTTGCAGCTTTATATTGCGTCTAGAATGGTTTTATCCGTACCAATAACACTTCTAAACAATACGCCAAAGGTGATATCAAACGTTATGGTGGTGATTTTTGACCTTGTTCCTAATAGATATAAACACTACTTGGATATGATATCTTTCCCATCAAAAAACAAAAACAAAAGAAAACAAAACAAAAAAAAAAAAACAAAAACAAAAAAAAAACAAAAAACAAAAAACAAAAACAAACAAACATATATATATATATATATATATATATATATATATATATATATTACGTTGACTGAAAAACATTTGAAAGGTCCAAAAGTTTGGAACTTTGCATATACACGGTTTTCCCCTGATTATGCCTGTTGCCAACATAGGCACTCCGTCTGTCTGTCTCCCCTCTCTTTACTCCTCTCTCTCTCTCTCTCTCTCTCTCTCTGTCCGTCTGTCTCTCTCTATCTCTCCCCCCCCCGTCGGCAAATTTTTTGCATATTTCATTTGAAAACTATTATACGTAGAAAAAGTCCAAACTTGGCATGATTATACTTTTGTATATGAAGTCATGAGTTTTTGTACAGAGGTTCAACATTTTTTTTTGATTATGCAAATTAGGGGCATTTGATAATTTAAATCTTCAGTTATGAAAAGCTTTTATGGGTGCAGGTAGCCAATCCAGCTTTAATTTTTAGGTTTGTAACACTGCACATTTTTGTAATTTACATGCAACTTCGAAAGGTCAAAATTCAAGGTCATTTGGACCTTTGAAATTTTCATCCAGCCGTACATCTGTCAATTTTCATCCAATTTTGACCATGCTGGACAAAAATTGTAGTATTGCAACACTGCCTTTTTTGTAATTTATGTGCAACCTCTGCAGGTTAAAGGTCAAGGTCTATTGGCCCTTCGAAATTTTTATCCAGCCATAACTCTGTTAATTTCCATCCAATTTTGACAATGTGGGACCAAAATTGTACGTATTTCAATTCTTCATATTTTTGTAATAACCTGTAGGCTCTAAAGATCAAAGTCAATGTCATGTGGACCTCTCAGAGTTTCATCTATCTATAAGTTTGTCAATTTTCATCTGTTGTGGTCCACGTTGGGCTTAATTGTACATATTGTAACACTGTATTTTTGTGTAATTTATAAGTGACCTCTAAAGGTCAAATATGAAGGTCGTTTGGACCTTTAAAAGTTTCATCCAGCCACAACTTGGTTAATGTTTATTCAATTTTATTCATGTCGGACTCAACTTGTATATATTGCAACACTGGATATATTTGTAATGAACATGGAACTTCCAAAGGTCAAACGTAAAGATCATGTGGACCTTTGAAATTTTCATCCAGCCATAACTCTGTCAATTTTCATCCAATTTTGACCATGTTGGACCCAAATTGCAAGTATTGCAACACTGCACAATTTTTTGTAATTTACAGGCAACTCTTGAAAGTCTAAGGTCAAGGTCATATGGGCCGCAGAAATTTTTGTCTAGCCATAACTTCGTAAATTTTCATCCAGTTTCAGGAATGTCGGGCTCAAATTGTACGTCAACAATATTTTTTTTTGTAATTTACGTGTTGCCTCTGCAGGTCAAAGGTCAATGTCATTTGGACCATAATTAAATACAATGTTTGAAGGCGCACACTCATTTGCTTTGAAGTAAATCATCTTTTCTAGTGTACTTTTCATTTTTAACATGATTTAATGTAAAATCTTAGGTGCAATATTTTGGACCTTTGGTACGTGGGGAGGGGGGACTTAGTTACAGGCATGATTTTGTTTTCTTTTCACATTCACTTCATACCAGTTATTGTGTAAGATACAACAAAGACAACATTTACATTAACAATAAACATTCAGTATTTAAGAAGTATCAATTGTATCTATTTCGTTACAAATCAATACCTGGGGCCTACTTTTTAGATCTACTAGGCACATTTACACACAGCCTAAAGCGCCTTGTCAGCTTCCTCGATCATAATTGTCTTAGAAATAAATGAAAAAAAAAAAAAAAAAAAAAAACAGAAGAAAGAAACCGCTTAATTGCAGAAGGAGTGCCCAGAGCTCCTTCGGTTAGCGATACATTATGAAGTCCCAACAACACTGCTTACAATTTGAATATGTAAAGCAGGTGAGAAGTTAGAGTGACTCTATTGTGTACCTGTACTCTTTGAGCTTTTAATGACAGCATCCAGAGCTCATTCAGGTTGTCTCAGGGACGATGACTTAAAAGTGTATTTATTTTATGTTTGAAAGTGAATTATCGTTTTTCTAGACTGAAATTCAAAAGTGGTAATTCAATGTAGATCACATGAGCTAGACATTGTTACAATTTTATTGTGACGCGCCTGCATCAGCGACGTATATGGCCAGCCAACGGGGCCATAACGCATAGGTCTTACGTGTAGTCCAGGCTCCTCCACGCGTAGTTGAGCCAACCGGTTAGATTTCAGTGTCTACTACGCGTTGCCGAAATATGTATAATACTACGGGTACTCGAGCTTCGGCAACGCGTAGTGAAGCAACTTCTGGTTTGGAATGCTAAATATGTTGAAAAAGATGCAAATTTGGCCATTTGTTTAGTCTTTAGAAAATTATTAAGGGTAGAGGTACATAGGAACTTTAATTCATAAGTTTGTATTTTAGACACATCGAAGAAAAAACAAACCAACAAACAAACAAACAAAATAAACAAAAAAAAAAAAAAAACAAAAAAACAAAAAAACAAAAAAAAAACAAGACCAAAAGAATTTTAATTTATGCAAACAGCGGCACTCGCAAAGCTTATATGTTAAATATCTTCCAAACTATCACAAATAGAGGTACAATTCCAACTTCATATCATGGATTTGTGTTTTTGGCACATTCAATGAACCACAAACAGAGGTTGTTGAATTTTAATTTATGCTAATCAGGCGCTTTTGTTAAGTTTAAATGTCGAATATCTTCAAAACTAATACAGGTAAAGGTACCTTTCACGCTTTAATAATCTTCATAGGGTTGTGCTGTAGGCATAGCCAATGGACCGCAAATAAAAGAATTTTAAATATTGCTAATTAGGGGCACTTGAATACATTCAACACGTGTCGAGAACCTTCCATGTACATTGAAACTAACAAGTCGCTGAAAATGACACTCTGACTGGAATAGAGTACACCAAGATGTAGAACAAAGTTGCCATGTACAACATAGTTGGCCTTTAATGCATGACTTACTGTCTCTAGTCATGCGGAAATGACTACCACCAACCATTGAAGAAAGGAACCCACTTTTATGTTATCTGTACAATTCATTTCCATGGTGTCAGCATTAACATCTACCATTTTGCTGCTTGATATTTGTGCCTACTTTACCGGGATATCTTTGGCTGCTTTCAGTGTTCATACAAACCATCGTGTTCCAGCGGTTCTACCCCGACTTGGTTTGTCGACATCTTTAAGAAAAGCACTGGGGCGCCTGGCAGTCGATACCCGTGCTTCGCTTTGGATAAATACACAAACGTAGTTCTGAAAACTTGGACTAGAGGAGAAAGAAACATCTTGCATCTGATGCTGTGGCCTTCTCTGCTGCTGGTCGCCGGCTTTGTAGGATGCAGCATCTGCGTTATTATATTTCGACGCTGATCCGTGTTCAAACTCTTCCAATGCCACATGCAACAAACACTGCACTCGGCTGAACTACTATGATAATTCCAAATTCAAATTCGCCATAATATTACTTAAAGGGGAACAGCCAGTGATAGTTTTTACTTTTGTTGTCATTAATGGTCATTTAAGGTGTTCATTTGAGAAATTTTCAACATTTTTTTTTCTCTCAAATGGGTATTTAGTTAGAGCAATTTTATATTTCCAGTAGCTGTTCTGATGTGTGATGTCACCTGGGCTACCCTTCATATGCAATACGCAAACTTTGAGGGGGCACCAAGCTGAGATACGCAACATTAGCAGGCATATCATAATGACTTGTTTACTCTGTTAATCACCCTCTTTGATCTTATCAGTGTGGTATATTGGTTGACGCCTGCTTCAGTAATTCAATAGTTAACCACAGGAGCTGTTTGTGTGTATTGATTTCTGCATTGTCTCTTCCTTATTGATCCTCAATAAATGAACATATATCTCAGTTTAGTAAATTTGATTATATTTTTACACACTGCTTCATCCATGATAAGAGTGTAATATGTGTACTTGGTCAGGTTTCCATGTTTATGTCAGAGTTTCACTCAGCTGTCATTTCATTAGCTGTAGCAGTTAGTCCAGGTGACATCACAACTCCTCATTTACATATCTTAGAAAACTTGATATCTGCTTATCCAATTGGGAAAAAAGTTTGTTTTTCCTGATATATGTCCATATTTATCATATAAAACAACTCAAAAATTGCAAATTATCACCACAGTACTCCTTTAAGGACGAACATCTCTATCCATATTTCAAGAAAAAAGAAATTGGTCCGGCTCAACAGCTTTCTTTGGTTTACTTTGTACGTACAGGGAGACTATGGACTCCTTCTGCTGCGTAGAACTGAAAGGTTGAACAATTCATTTTATATAGATAAGAGAAAAGAGGGGAGGGGATGAAATCCAACAAGCACACACGTGCACCACTCAGTGTGCATGTAATTGTAATGTCGGTCTTTGTGATTGGAAAGATCAAGTCAACTCTCTGGAAACTGCCTTAACAGGTTTTGTCACCCTGACATCATCATCTCATATGAATATCTCGGTTTATAATATTACGTTACTGGTTGTTTGCATAGCAAGAACCAGAGCTGGTCTCTCGGTTAACTTCATTCTTAGAAAAGTATGTTTATACATTATGTAACCGCAAGTGACATGCCCTGTTGTGACCTCAGATGTTCGCTTGGCTATCTGTGTGTACAAGCATTTACAAATGCAGCCCATATGTCTAGATAACTGTATTCAACTTAAGTCTTTATATATGAAATAATCTTGTGTTAAATTTTCTGACGGTTTAGACTAGTTTCAGTTGTCAACGCATTTACGTATTATACACCACACGGTCGAACAACTGCATTCTGGTCACTCCATATGATATAACGCATGGGCTCGAGTTTTTTTTTTTCATTGTCATAATACTAGACCCTGTGATGTCATTTCACGTTATACTTGTACATATGGAGGATCACGGTTATGTAGTCTTACCATATTACAACAGTTGAAACTGATCTTTGAACATGCTTCATACAGACTGTTTTAGACGAGCGTACAATTGCTATAATATCATAGTAGCCGTCATCATTCTTGCCACTCTGCATCTCCATAACTTATGTAAACTCAGCAGAATGCCTCATGTATTTACAGATATGATATTCGGTACAACAACAGGTTATATTTGTTAAACTCCGATTTAACTTACATCCAGATTTACAATCATTTCCATATGAACATCATTACATTTGTGATGATCTTGCTCTCTTTTGTTGCCATGTTTGTACACTTTTTGTTTTCTGCACTCTTTCGTGCTACTGTTTATGCTACTTTATTTGTTGTTTCGAAGACTATATTCTCCAGCATACAATGTCATATACTTATTGGGTTTTTTGTAAACATGAGTGCATTTATTTTCTGTTGTGTCTCACAGTGTTCAGCGACGGACATTCCCCAGTATGATACCCCCTAATGGGCATTTGTTTAAATCAATATAGAGCTGTGGTAGGGTTATTTCACAACAAAGATGGGTTTATGTTCCTGTCCATGTCTGCCAACGTGTCTACATTTTCATATCACGATCATAGTTTCATCCTCTCTTTTACCTTCCTCATAGTATTTGCCGCAGTATTACTCACCGCATGTCTATGCCATCTGAGACATGTGACGGTTCTTTACTTAGGGTGCTCTCCACAAGTATTCATCCAAACCCTGGTCCAGTTCATAATATTGTTCTTAATAAGTTTTCTGTGTGCCATGCTAACGTACGTAGCTTAAAATCTGATGGTAAACTTGAAGAAATAAGTATTTTGGCGGAGTCTGAAAAATTGGAAGTCATTTCTTTATCTGAAACATGGCTCGATACTTCCTACCCTGATGCTTTATTGGCAATTGAAGGCTTTCAAACCCCGCTACGTAAGGGTCGTGAAACTGGTTTGGGGGAGGGGTTGCCCTGTATGTAAAAGACAATCTACCTGTTAGAAGATGTGCAGAGCTGGAAACTCCCAGTAGTGAATGTATCTGGGCTGAAATTACTGTCCCTTCTTGTAAACTGATTCTAGGTGTTTATTATCGTCCACCAGGCCAATCTGTTGCAGAGAGAGACCTATTTCTGGACAATTTATCTCACTCCATTTCGTCTGCTATCGAACTTAACCCGAAAATACTCATAATAACAGGTGATTTTAACGATCGCTGTGTAAGTTGGGATTCTCCTCACACCGACAGTGAACTCGGACAGCGCCTCTTTGATGTGTTGACTCAAAACAACCTGCATCAGCTCATATCCGAACCTACTCGCGCGTCGGAGTACTCTGTAAACCTACTAGACCTCATGATAACTGACTCCCCTGGTTATATCCTTAACTCCGGCATACTCCCTCCCATATCCTCTTCTGATCATTCTGTTGTCTTTTGCTCTTTTTCTGTGAATCATTACAAGGATCGCCCCTTTAAACGCTCTGTCTGGAACTTCAAGAGGGCTCATTTTGTCAACTTGAACAATGTTCTCCATCATGCTCCCTGGGAAACTGGTTTCACAGTTTTTGACTCCATAAGTGACTCTGTGTCATACTGGTCAGACCTATTTATTGACACGTGTAAACAGTTTATTCCGTTCCGCGTGGTCACTATTCGACCCAGGGACAAGCCCTGGATCAACTGTAGTATCAAAAGGCTAATAAGGCAGCGCAATCGCGCGTGGAACAGATATAAATGCCAGACCCAAAAGCCTCGGCCTCACGCTCCTGACTACTCAAAATATTGAACGCCTCTTTCAGTTATACAAACGGAAACGTAATTTTGCAGTCAACACTATCAAAAACTCCATTTGTCTTTACTTTACCAAACTCCGATCTGAACTAGACTCAAGAGAGATAAACCCTAAAAGGTGGTGGTACCTTAGCAAATCTATTCTCGGTCACAAACTTTATCAAAACATTCCAACTCTTATTGACGATGGAAGGAATAGTTCTTCCGATATAGAGAAGTCAGTGACCTTCAACAAGTATTTTGCTGATCAGTGTAAGACTCCGCATGATGACAATCCTTTGCCCTTGCCCGACCTTGTCTTCCGAACTGAGACCCGCCTGTCTATGTTTCAAGTGCAAGTAAATGACGTGGGAAAGATTTTAAAATCTCTGAAAACCAGTTCTGCTTGTGGTCCTGACGGTATAGGCAACACCCTTCTAAAATACTGTGCCCCCTCAATCTCACGTTCTCTCACTGATCTGTTCAATCTCTGCTTCTCCAACTCGTATTTTCCAGATCCCTGGAAGAGGTCAAACGTGTGCCCCGTTTTTAAGAAAAGTAACAAACAGTCAAAGCAAAATTATAGGCCTATTTCACTCCTCTGTAATGTCTCTAAAGTACTTGAGCGTCTAGTTTATAACGTTGTCTGTGAGTATCTAACCTCTAACTATTTACTTTCTGCTAAAAACTCTGGCTTTAAGAAAAACGATTCCACCATAAATCAACTTGTTAGCATTCTTCATACTATTTACAGTGGCCTTGAGTTGGGCCATGAAGCCCGTATGGTTTTCCTGGACATATCCAAGGCCTTTGACAGAGTCTGGCACGCTGGTCTACTTTTTAAACTAAAACAATTGGGGTTTGAAGATCCTGTGTTATTATTTATAGAAAGCTATCTCTCAAACCGACTTCAACGTGTTACTATTGGAGGACAGACCTCACCTTGGCTCCCTGTAGAGGCTGGAGTCCCCCAAGGTTCGATCCTTGGTCCCCTACTTTTCTTCGTTTACATTAACGACATCACTGTCAACATCACCTGTGACATCCGTTTATTCGCGGATGATACAAGTATTCTTGAAATTGTCCACGAACCAATGGCCACAGCTGAAAGCCTTAATCATAATCTTGCACAAATTCATCGTTGGGGCAAGCTCTGGCGGATGACATTTAATGCCATAAAATCCATCTCAATGACCTTCTCAGCTAAACGACATAAGCCAGATCATCCTCCCCTACTTCTGGGAAACACACCGATACCTGAGGCCACTCTACATACTCACCTTGGAGTTACACTCTCAAGTAATTTGTCATGGCACCAGCATATAACACGTATTGTTACTAAAGCCAGTCAACGGCTTTCTCTTTTACGCAGACTCAAATATAAACTCTCCCGCCAGACACGCCAGTACAATGATTCGTCCTATCCTCGAATACGGGTGTGTCCGGTTTGACAATTGCACTGAAAACCTGTCACAATCTATAGAAGCTGTGCAGTATGAGGCAGCCAGGATCTGCCTTGGCGCAACCAGATACACTCCACGTGTCTTGCTTCTCGAAGAGCTTGAATGGCAAACTCTGACAAATCGGAGGAAATACTTTAAATTTATTCTTTTCTTTAAAATGTACAATAGGTTGACTCCACAATACCCACATGATCTCGTTCCTCGTGACGTTGCATTCACTACTGGGCGCCTTTTGAGAAATCGTACTGAATTACGCCAAATTAGGTTCACCACCAATCGCTCCGGCGATTCATTTCTCCCGTCTGCTATCAAATTATGGAATGACCTCCCGGTTGATGCTCGTCTCACTAATTCCCTGCCGCAGTTTAAATCTAAATTAAATCTATTACTCTTAAGTGTTGACAAAAAGCCTACATACTTTAAACATGGAAGTCGTTTCCTAAACATATGCCACACGCAGCTACGTCTTAACTTCTCTGTTTTAAATGCCCATCTACATCTTGTCAATATCCTTCCAGCCTCAACGTTTGCATGCTCTCATACTACTGAAGATACGAAACATTACCTTTTGTTCTGCCCCAAGTTCACTGTGCAAAGGGGCCGTCTGCTGAACACTGTGTGTCACGTACTCGCTCCAGGTGTAAATCCAACTTGAATAGTTCAGTGCTCTTGTGACATTTTACTAAATATTCTCTTGAAAGGCAGCGAGGACTTGCCAGGCACTGATAATGTATTCATCTTTGAGGCTGTTCAGACATTCTTATCAGAATCTAGACGTTTTATCTACTAATTTAGTATATGATCTAATTATAAGTCTCCATTATCTGCCATCAATTGTATTGTACAAGCCGTGGATTTAGTCTTCTGTTCTCGTCCAGTGTGTATTGTATATATTCCTGTGCGTCCTTTTATGTACTGGAGAGCCTCCAGATTAGTCTTTGTGTACTATTAGGCAATCCAGAGAAAATAAATATGTTTATAATAATAACAGGAAAGATCAAGGGAATGCTCCGGAAACTGCCTTAACAGCTGTTTTTCTCGCACTCTGACCTCAATGCCCCTGGAGTGCACATATTTTTCGATGATAACACATTATTCATAGTCACAAAAAATAAACAGAGGGCATTAGGCCTTAGATGCCCAAATGATGGTAATTTTATTTGGGCAAACGTTGGATACCGATATATGGGCAAGGAGACCCTTAGGGTTATAAAAACTACTATTGAGACGGTCACTCAGCATTTGTATCTAAGTGACATTACTGAACATTGATTAAAATGAAGATTTTTTGAAGAGGGGAAACATGTGAAAACATGAAGATATACTTTTCGATTGAAGAAATTAGTCTCATGGTATTTTGAAAGCAAATTATCTGGCGATGCCATGCAGCACCTCGTTAGTTATGCTTGTGTTCGGAGCATACATGTATTGTGGAGTGATACAGATTGAAGGTCGACTGTACTTATTTTGTGGAAAGATATTGTCAAAACTCTGCATTGGTAATAGCCTGCTTTATTGGAAGAACATTTTACCTCTAGAAATGTTTGGCGCAAATTCATGTGCAGATGAAAGGCTATCCATGGGCGTTTATAGCAATCAACAGCTCCTGTGTGTGTGTGTGTGTGTGTGTGTGTGTTTTTCCTGTACAAAAACTAAACTATATTGAGCAGAATAAGCGAAATCTATCAAAAATGACAAGTTATACAGACCCTGAAATAATATCAGTTATTCGTTTGAATACAGTTTACCGAGTTTTACCCGGCCAACTTCAGTCCGACGAATACCCTGTGAACACCCAGGTGTTGTTCTTGGGTATATTTCATGTAAGTGCATGGCATGTACATGGTCACCACTGTATTTAAGAACTTTGTAGTGCATGTAATTTCCTTGTTAAACCTCTCATTATAATATTTCAGACAAATAATATACAAATGTAGTCGTTGAATGAGGTCAATACCTGGTTAAAGGGGCCTTACTGAGAACATTTTCACTAAGACCTGAGGCCGCGATGAATATTGGAGTTCTCAGGTCCCTAGAACCATGTTTTGACCGAATTCAAAGACTACAATTGTTTTATTATATGATCTCGGCATGCATCTCAATAAATAAAAAAAAATCTATACAGTAAATTTTAATTCAAGTATATAAGCCTGAGACCCATACGTTGAAAAATGCATGTGCACTGCGTGCTGGCACTGGGGTAATGTAACATGATTGGGCCAAAAAGCACGAAAACACAAAGAGATTTCTTGGTTATATTTCTAACGTGTTTAACATGACGAGCGGCCACAGACTGTCCAGTGACTTACTCTGTTGACCGCTGTCTGAGTGTCATGCACGTAGAATTTGGGCGAATACACGTATTTGGACCATCACACGTGAAATAGTCTAACCGAACAGTAAAACCCAAAATATCTTGATCATTTAATAAACTAGAATGTTAACATACTTTTAGCTGAATAATTGATTGGACTGTTTATGTTATACATGTTAAAGAGTTAACGTCGCTCAGGTACAGCTTTTTACTAAATCAAGACTGGGTCTGACGGATAAGTCTTGTCCTACTGATGCTAGAAGAGTTACTACTGCAGAACACTGTTTTCCTACAAAGTGTGTTCGTGACATTCTACATCCACATACTCATCAGATCATGTCTACCTCGGAGCATCACAATATGCAAAATAACTATGCAAATGTTCCTAGTTTGGTGTTTTAACAACGCATGTGTTACTTTGTATTACTCTTTTAAGGGGGGATTAGCATGCGATTTTAAGGTATTTTAAGGTATTGGTGCTTATCAACGTATATGGCGCTGTGTACGTATTTAGGCCATTTTAAGTCGGTCTCTTTATTAATTTCAATGTACCATGGTACCATATGTGTACATTATTGCCAATAGGACTGCGAACTAAATAATTGTGTATTTACCTATTCAAATGCGTATGGAAATAAATGTTAACGGGTCACAAGAAAACGAAAATTGCTGCATTTAAAGAATTTGTATATACATGTACGCCTACATATGGGAAATAAAACTATTGTTTCATTTATTTTTCATAGAAAATTTACAGTTTATTGAAATGCACATATACTGAACCCCAATGAAAAGTATCCACATAAAAAAATTAACACATTAATTTTGTAAGTTACTAAGTACTGTGTGTGCATATATGCATGGTTTGGAGCCTACATCAGGGTCATTCAGGACAACTTTTTAACTTTTGCTGGGTTGTTACATAATGCATGTGACTTTTGTGCACCGAATATGGCTTCTGACCACCACTCCTATTGGATGGCTAAAATGACCTGATGTTTTCAGTGGCTTTAAAAAGGGATGTTCAGCCAAGAAAAAAGCCAGTGGTCTCAGGTGTGTTGAGGCGATCATGGCGCGTCTGAGCCAAGGTCAAAGACACCATGCTTTGGGGCTTGCAGAGGGTGGAGTCCCAATCACTCAAATCGCACAAAGAATGGGGTGTACTCGGTGCACCATCCAACGACTAATTGAACGGCAACAAGAAACTGGATCCGTAGATGATCGGCCTAGGCCTGGCCGAGAAAGAGTGACAACACCTGGCCAAGACCGTCACATCCGGCTGATGCACCTGCGAGACCGTTTCCGTACAGCAGCCCAAACAGCCCGTGAGACTCAAGGGGTGAATCACCGTCCTGTCAGTAGTTCTACTGTGGAGAGGCGACTGAGGAGCAGTGGCCTAACAGCCAGAAGACCTTACAGGGGTAACCTGCTGACCCAACCCAGAAGAGAAAGACGACTGCAGTGGTGTAGAGCACACTCCAGGTGGACTCGCCAGCAGTGGAATACCGTCCTTTTTACTGACGAGTCCCGTTTTTGTGTCAGCAGAGCAGATGGCAGAGAACGTGTGTGGCGCCGGACTGGGGAGAGATATGCAGATGCCTGTGTCCGTCAGGCAGATCGATGGGGTGGACCCTCTGTCATGGTGTGGGCAGGCATCAGCAACCGCTACCGGACACCCCTAGTGGTCATTCAAGGGATCCTCAATGCTAGGCGGTACATTGATGAGGTGCTGGAGCCGCACATGGTCCCATTTATGGAGCAGCATCAAGATCTGGCGATCTTTCAGCAGGACAATGCACGTGCACACTCTGCAAGATTAACAATGAACTTTCTCAATGAGAACAACATCAATGTCATGGAATGGCCAGCGTTCTCACCCGATCTGAGCCCTATTGAACATTTGTGGGATCAGTTAGGCCAAGTTATTCAACGGAGGACACCTAGGCCTACTACCCGAAACCAGCTGATCCAAGCTCTGCAGGAAGAATGGAATAATGTTCCCCAACCCAGAATTCAAACCCTGCTCAGCAGTATGCGCCGCAGATGTATAGCATGTGTTGATGCTCGAGGTGGCCACATCCCATATTGAACAGAAAAATTTGTGTGACTTTCAATTAGGGCAGTTAATGAAATTTTTTGCCTGTAAGTGACGTTAATGTCGGTAGAGCGTGACATTATTTTTACGCCAGAAAAGTGAATGCTTTGTTAAGTTCTAAGCACGTCTAGGTATGAAATGTTTCAAGTATAAACAATAAAATACTTCAAAATTGGCATGTGGATACTTTTCATTGGGGTTCAGTATATGTATAAACCAGTTGTTCAAATGAAATGTTCTTTTGTTGAATATCTATGCTCTCATTGTTGGGTTGGATTTGATGAATATGGATCATGTTTTTCTTTACTGACTGTTTATCAGTTTTCCTACTTTGAGAGAAACATTTTCCCTCTTTCCTGAGATTGTCCAAATCTTTCAAGTAATGTTTACAGTTTTGCTTGGAACAAGGCCAGAAAAAGTAATTGGAATGAGGGGTAATCTTTTAAAAACGGAAAATTGAGAAATCATGAGAATATAAATCTATTCTTTTTACTGTAAGGAATTACTTTTCAGCAAAATGTGGAATCATATTCCTATTCATCCCATGAATCGGTAATGAAATACATATATTTGTGTGTTTGTGTGTGTGTGTGCGTGTGCGTGTGCGTGTGCGTGTGCGTGTGCGTGTGCAACAATAAGAAACAATATGAATAAGACAAAATTCAAACAGTTATCAGCAAGAAATTACCCGCCAAACTGTGTTTTTAAATCCAAAAAGTAGTTAACGTGACATCTGTAGCATGGACGTACACGTACCAATGTTGAATATAAACAATGTAGTAGTCATAAACCTATTCTCGTTTTTCTGGTGAGATTCCACATGTTAATACTAGGTTTGGGTTTTTACCACTCTTGGTAATGTTTGATTGAAAGGTTATTCCATATCTGCATAAAATACACACTACGTATAATAAGATACCAGTCTGTGCAAGGGAAGAACTCCCTCAGACAGGTCGTTAGCCACTACCACTGCTAGAAATCAACGTCTTTATATTTAAATTATGTGCGATAAATTATAACATCACAGGCAGTGGAACAGGTACTGGCCTACTGTACGGGATGAAGAGGCGAGCTGTCGCATCCTATTGGGTGAGCCATACATTTGCCTTATGTTTCATTTAATTATTAAATATGGGATTACTAGAACACGTGCATGGGGGCCCTTGAAAAAGCTATAGTTAGACGAGATGCCTGTGTTTGTCAGCTACTCGAGGGTTCTATACAAGCTGTATCACGTGATAGGAACCTTATATATGAAGCAACAACTATCTCACTTTCAACTAACTAATTGTAATCGTGTGTTTTCGGTGACAACATGTATGCATACCACAAGAAACATTGGAAGTGTGTAGGGACTCTTACGTATGACACGCTGTATTATATATATATATATATATATATATATATATATATATATATATATATATATAAAAGGGTTGGAAACTCCCATCACAATTCACTGCTTATTACAAAGCCCTGTTCGCAGATCACAGCTAAAACATTTCACAGCCACCGGTAATTAAACTTCATTAAAACATTCGACATGTTGCCCAAATTATAATAAAACACACAATATATAGTTTCATAAAATTGCTTTGAACTCCACTGTAGTCGTTACTTTCAACTTCAATATATAACAAGTCAATTTTTCGCATATTGTTTTTGCACATTCAAATGATCATTATTTTGGTAAACTGATAAACATATTTCCTACAATAAAGTATTTCACTTGACATATAAAGATATGAATGTCTTTGGAACTGCATAGTTGAAATAAAATATTCATCTGTACATATGATTACTTAACAAATACCGCGAGTGCGGGCCAATAGAGTTCACAGATACATTGTTTGGTATAATTATAAAAGAAGACAGACCAATCCTCCCATAAGTTATGAGGTTTGCCGATAGTTTGCTTGCCTTAACTCCTTTCTATTCGTTCAAAGTAGTGTCAAGCAAGATGGTTTAGCCCCTTAATTTATCAGACAGTGCACACATGAGCCCTAAGATGACCAGCTCCTGTTTTGAATTCGCCTAACATATCACTTACCCGAGCAGCGTAGTAGGGCTGTATACACGGCTTGCCGTCTGTAACTAGGTTTATCAGCTAATTATTTCAATGTGTCCTGCTGTCCCAGATCAAGTGTTATGTGGATTAATTAGCAGGGTAAAAAGGCTTGACCATAAACGAATAGCATTTACTTATATCTCATAATGTTGGATGATACAACTGAAAGCCGATTAAACGAATAAGAAATGGCATCCAACACACACACGCGAAGACACACACACACACACACACACACACACACATATATATATATATATATATATATATATATGTGTGTGTGTGTGTGTGTGTGTGTGTGTGTCTTAGCGTGTGTGTGTTGGATGCCATTTCTTATTTCATATATATATATATATATATATATATATATATATATATATATATATATATGTGTGTGTGTGTGTGTGTGTGCGTGTAAAATTTCAATTTGCTACGCAGTCAATTTTGAGATAGGTATAGAGTTTGACGTCATGATAGGAATTTCACCATTCCGGGTGTTGATATGCTATCAAGGAAATTCATCCATGCGAAAGCTGCCGCAATCGTGAGCAACATTGCTACATTGGATGATATACATTTTGCAATGTACAGTTGGTGCTGCCATCTCTAAATCGCTTGCTTCTACACTTTAAAAGTAACAAGTGCGCCAGAGAACATTTTAGGGTCCTTTGCCTTTTTCACATATGGTACCACCAGGAAACCTTACACAGTACTTCAGGGAACCTCACATTGGGGTTCTTTAAAATGCCGGGAAAGTTTTTAACAGTACCGTTAATGAGCTTCTTCACAAATTAAGAACAAGGGCTAGGACTAGTCTTGTGATTTTTAGAGTGTTGTTAGCAAATTCCTTATACCTCATACATGTGAAGTCTAGGGAGAAAAGTCAAATTTCTTACGTCTGCAATGTAATTCCGTTCAAAGACAGTTTTTAATTCATGAGCGCCACAATTCATTAAGATGTAATGTTAATGTTTTATTTGCCTGATCGTCATTATCAACATGCAAGATCCGTATCACAAGCAAAAGAAAAAAATGATTACGGTTATATTTTCCGTAGATTTTATCTCTGAAGATCTGTGTTCCTTCGAAACACCTGCAGAAATGCAAAATGCCAAATAATATTTTTTATGTGAGGGCTCTTGAAATCTATTCATATGTACTCTCCCGGGACAAAAGTATTTAGTGTCTGGCTGTAAACATAATTTTGATAGAGGCCGAGGCGATTTGCTTCTGCTAAACGATTCAGGTTTGGTAAAAGGACACCAGGTGTGTTCAAATAAGTTAACTCTTTAATCATAAACAGGTTCTACAATAAACATAGTGATTACAGAAATAGCTCCTTAAATAATTAGAGCCCATCTTACCAACCAACGACCACTGGTTTTGGCACATGGACTGCATTTTTCACCACTGTGCTGCATATTTGACTGCCATGCTGCACTTTCTTTCTGACTACTTTGTGGGTGTCGAAACGCGTAAATCCAACTGACCGTTCGCTGCTGCGTAATTGTTGATGAGAAACATTTGTTCAAAAATATTTCACTTCATATCATTCAACATAACATGGTGGTTCAATAGCTTGTCTAAAACACGTTGAAATTTGATAACGTACGTTGTTTGGACTGTGGATGCGGATTCTTTCAGGCATGGGGATATCATGGATATATTGATATTATGTATATAAGTGTTTATGTCAACGGCTTTGTGAAATGATATGGGCAGTATTTACTACTGAGATAAATAGTTTAAACAAGAAACTTACTTTGTCAAAATTGTTGCGTATGTTTGGGTACGATTGGAGAAGATACTTGTAAAGTTTGTCTTATTCCGCGGTTTTGTGCACCCTGTTGTAACTTGTTTCTTGTATGTGAACATGGGTGGCACATTTAGTCACGACCATTTAATGAATTAAGTGCCATAGTACAACAAAACACAGTCATTTACCCCCGTGACCTTTGGATATACATTTTAGAGATTTAGGTTCGAATCGGACTAGGAGTCTGTTGAACATTTTAACCAAGATACATTTTCTTATGGCGTTAATGTTTGCTGATATGATTTATTTAGATGATGTATGGTGCTGCATGAAATCTTCGGTGGGCTTGAAATAAATGGTTAACAAACTTTAAGGCTGCCTTTAAGGAGTCCAAAATCCGAAAGGGTCGTTTTGAAGGATCCTAACGATTTTAAAGTTGTCTCAAGCTTTCAGGCAGTCTTAAAGGAGTCCAAAAGCTTTACGACTGTCTTAGAGAAGACCAAGTCCTTAAGGAGTCTTCAACATATTGCACCTCTAAGTTTGCTGATTGCCTTTAAGGAGACATATTCCTGGCCTGTGATAATGGCGTCCGTCCACAAGATTCGGTTAAAAGAACCTCTAACGCTTCGTATGAAGCACACAAGAGGGCAGTTTAGGGATAAGTTATAAACATTTACTGAAGAGGCTATAGAGAATTCATTTTTTGATAATGGGAATGGGATCCTTGAAAAATGAACTTTAGGGGTGGAATCTTTTTAAGAAACTGTCTCCAAGGAAGGAAGTTTTGGAAGCCTTTTTTTCATACTGCACCTCCGATATGATTATGACATCATACAACAGACACAAGCCCCACAGTGGGCTAAGTTGACAATAAATATATGGCGCCAGATGCATTAAGTATAATCAAGCTTATCGTAAAATGGAACTTAAGAGCTGCCTCTTTTGTGATAAAGATTAAGCGCATGTAATCATATTATTTGTAAATGTGCATCGGAAAATTATATCTGATTATTCTTACGCTGTTGAAGATATGGTTACACATTTTATGATCAGGCCCAAACAGTTGAATAAACATACAGTTGGCGAAGCCTGGTGGTCAAATTTATTTCAATGAGCCTTAAGTAACTGTTTTTTCTTCCTGAAAAGTGATTTAAACCTTCATCTCGAGGCTTGCGCCTGTCCCCAGACCCGGCTGTGTCATCAGCGAGTCAGGGTGCCACCTGAACTGCACAGCTGAAAATGGCATGATGTTTGTTCAGTTGGCATTAGGTGCTCACGAACTTATCGCATATCGGTAAAACCGATTTTTCTACCGCCAAAAATTGTCGGTATTCAGGTTTAAAATTGCTAAGTTCCGCTAGCATTCATGATTTTTAGTATACAGCTTTAGCTGGTTTTCAGTAGATGTCAAACACACACACACACACACACACACACACACACACACACACACACAGAGCATCATTTAAATTTAAAACTTTACAAGCCTCATTTCAATTTTCTATAAAAAAAGTGCCGTTATTTTTGCTCAGCTCTGATCACAAGTAATAGGCGTTAGAAATAGATATGTATCTCATTCAGTTTTGAAGATATTCAAAAGTAATATGTGAAATGTTTATAATAAGAGTGACTTAAAACGAAACGACTGTTGTCCACCATTCTACAAATGAGCAATGGTAAAATAATAGTAGCAATACAAATAAACATTTTACGTGCTACACTTTTTTTTGTTTGTTTTGTTTTTTTCGAAGACATTTTAAGAAAGCTGCGACGTTTTTTCATGGTTCATATTTTGCTGCATGTTACATGTGCTATATATGTGCTACATGCTACTGGTCAACAACAATAAGGCAGAAGTTTTCTTAGTACACTTTTTGGGCATTTCCAGTTTTTAATATCTCTCGCTAGTATACATACGTGATTGAAGTGAGCATCTCAGTTCTCTAGGCTGCTGCTAAATCACAAATTCAATGCTTAAACAGTTTGAGCCAAGATAAAATCATCTGACAACATGCTGCTGCATTAATGCAGAAGGCTCCAGAAGTCGCAGCACATCCTCAAAGCAGCCACTCAGACAATGGTACACTTTTTCGCTATTAATGCAAGTGTCTGGATGCTAGGTAGCATGGGGTATAACATACTCTGTCATCAAAAGTCTCCATTAGAAGTCCAGAGCCAATTCATCTGGCAAGCACACTTCAAAGGAGACGTTGCTTCCAAGCTTGACAACAAAAGAATTATCTCTCAGAGTAAACATTGATGATACCTTGGTGAAAGTAAGTAGTGTAAAGGTACTTAAGATCGCGGGGAATTAATTTCGTGAGTTTCTCTTTATGGGTTAGGCAGTATTCAATTTCGCAATTTTCCATCATGTATAAAGGATATTTAATATGTCTCAACTTTGCATGGTATCTAATTTTGTATTTCTTGCAACTGCAAAAATCGCAAAAGTAAATACCAAGCGAAATTAAGTATCTCTACACTGAATGAAAAATGGATATGGAATGGAATAGCCGGAAAAACAAAAGACAGGGACATTGTTTACTGCAATCCAGATGGCCCTTAGCTTAGACTTGAAGATGTAAAGAGGAAGGGAGTTTCTGATGGGGGTGGGGGTGGGGTCATCTATAAGCAGATTGAATCTGGCAGAAAATAGTTACTGGAACGCTGGGTTCTACTTAAGGTAGGGCATGTAGAATAAAAATGACGTAATGATTGACCAATGAAGGGGGGACGTGAGATGATGCAGACGTCAGTGAGAATTCCCTTAATCCAGATTTTCTTGTTTTCATATAATAAAAATCAACAGAAAATGTGAACTTTTAGAACTTTTGCATCAATTGTCCCGTGATGGCCTTCCAAGTTCCTGCCTTACTTTGGCATGAATGTATGGGTTTAGAAGGCCAAGCAGACTTGAATTTCATCAAGCTTACCCAAAATTTTCAGGCTGGAAACATTTTTTAGAAGAATACTACAAGGAGGGCCGATTTTCAGGTCAACATCTTGTGTGAACAGACCGGTCGCAAGCTGACGTTGATACTCAGTCCAATATACGTCCCACCTACAGGTACCTAGACGTGTTCCAGCGCAATGTAAAAGTAATTGGCGCCGTGATTTTTTTCCATGATGATGATGATGATAAATTAATAACAAGAAAAACGCAACCTGTTGAACATGTTTCGGTGTAGAGGTATCCAGAGGTGTCCTTGTGGTATTTCATCATCCTCAAGAAAACGAAGGTAGCTCAGATCAGTCGAATATCATTATCAATGGTGAGTTTACTCGTATTTATAAGTCGTACAGGAACTATACTTGAAGAGCAAACGACCAACACAATTGAAAGCAGATTAGGGCTTACATGTCAGATAACCAAAATTAATGTAATAGTAGTCTCTGAATATTCTTTCGTAAATCTTGCAATGTACGTAAATATATACCAACAGTATAAGGACATTTTCTTTCAAATATAACGTTTAGCAACAGCCAACAAGACATAATAGGAGAGAAGACTAAGAAGACATTGTTATTATGTTGTTAAACAAAATCTATAGCCTACTATATTAAGGCCTGACAGATCCCCATTTTATCTTTTTTACCTATAGAGGGCCTATCGGGTTTGGTACGGTGTTTGCTTAATGCAAACCAGAGAGAGAGAGAGAGAGAAGAGAGAGAGAGAGAGAGAGATGAGAGGAGAGAGAGAGAGAGAGAGAGAGAGAGAGAGAGAGAGAGAGAGAGAGGAGAGAGAGAGAGAGAGAGAGAGAGAGAGGAGAGAGAGAGAGAGAGAGAGAGAGGAGAGAGAAGAGAGAGAGAGAGAGAAGAGAGAGGAAGAGAGAGAGGAGAGAGAGAGAGAGAGAGAGTGCCTATGTTGGCAACAGGCATAATCGGGGGCAAAACCGTGTATATGCAAAGTTCCAAACTTTTGGACCTTTCAAATGTTTTTCAGTCAACGTAATATATATATATATATATATATATATATATATATATATATATATATATGTTTGTTTGTTTGTTTTTTGTTTGTGAGAGAGACTTTTTTGCAACAAAAGGGTGTCGAAACTGATGAAGTCATGCCAGTTTATAGTGAAATAAACAGGACACAATCAACATGATTACACGACTCCTTAAACCAAGATCAGCTGCTCTATACAGAAATATGCAAGAAACAAAATTTCGTATGCCTCAGCGTCAATATATGTGTACAGCATAAGCATATATGACACACAGCTTTAGCTGGTTTTCAGTAGTTTTTATCTCAGCCGTGAATGGGTATATTTGAGGAGAAAAACGTCAGCATGAATGATAAAATGATTATACAATTATGTGTCCGAGAGTTAAATAACTAAATTTAATATTCAAACATTACTATTGTTGGGTAATTGTATAATGTAACGATTTAGCACGCTGCACAATGAGATTCCTCAAAATTAAAGTTTTGTTGAAGGCTGAAGGGATAACCCCTGTAGGGTAAAAGTTGTTATGTACAATGTAACTATATATGGATACATAGCTATGTATAGGTTTTGACAAACGCTGGAAGGAGACACTCTGTATAGCGATTTGTCAATAACATACACTGCTGAAATACAATGTTATCGTAACCTGTCAGGTGTCCAGCAAAACATATTTCTAGAGGAGCGAGACGACTTTTTATTTCATTTTGCCTTGTGTGCTTTTAATAATTGAGCTTCTGTGCTACATCGTAAAAGTGTACCTTTGTAAGTGGTCTCATATGGACATAAGCATTTGACATGAGTCAGGCGTTTTAGTGCTCCCTTTTCACGATACATGGTTCATGATTTTAGCAAAATGTATGTGAAAATAAATTTATTTCTTTCATAGAAACTCAGTTCCTATATGTATTCCATCATTTGTATTCTACTTTTTATGTAAGAGCTACGTATTCTTTGAATAAAATAATATTGATTAACCAATCAAGCCAAGCAAATTGTTTAAAGTAAACGAGTGGGCAGCCAACGTGATTTAAAGGTTGTTTTGGTCAAGATCGTGTGTTGTCCAAAGGAATATTTAAATAAGCAAAATGTGACATGCCTCAGGACAAAAAACCATGCGGCACAACGTATGTATGCTTGACACGCAAGTCTTTCTGTCTCAATCGTTATGTAAGGTATGTAATGTGGACCGTAGTGAGACTGGTAGCGATGAATTATGGGCGCGTGGAAAAGGTCAATGAGAGAGAAAAAGTCACAAGTAGTGTCAAATGTAGTCTCATGGGTATTGTAAGAATGTCAGACCGCTTTTTTTAATCATCAAACATAAGCAGGGCACGGCTTCTATTCCCAGCTGCAAAGATTTATGGCCTTGCCCTGGGCAATGTGAACGTGAACAATTATAGCCATGCTGCAACTTCTATTTTGTTTAGCCATGCAGTAAAATCTGCCACTCTGTACCAATAATGGTCAACTTCCATTCTTTGTGCGTCTTCTAGAACCATTTAATCCGTATTTTCAGCATACAGTTTCCCCTTATCTAACCATACTTACAAACTATTGTGCTTTCTACACTACACAATTTGTGCCAATGATAAAGTTAATTCCTTTTTCTTGCAACCTTGAGTACAATTATATTATTGTTTTTAGCATACGCTTCCTCCTTATGCGACCATAGACACAAACTGTTTCGCCTGTTATACTATGCTCTTCTTACTAGAAACATCACGATACAGCTACTGTGGACTGAAGATGCGCAAGATGCATCGAAATATGTACAGTGTTGTTCATATGTGCCGTAATTCATAAATGTCTGCTGCAACATTTGCTACCACCGATGTCAATTAAAAGACATGTTCGATTTTTTTAGCCCTCCACCTAGCGTTTCGATTAAAACTGATTTCAAACTTATCTTATATGAAATATCTCATAACTGGAGTGGGACATTTGTAGAAGCGATTATATCTATCATCTGCAAACAATCATATACGTGTCAAGCACCTAGACGGCACTCCCTTACGTAACATCCATTACGGAACTGCAATATAAGTACACATTACTGATACGACCATTGTTACAAAAATGTCCAAAATAAACTTGAAGCTGCAACTGATGGGACCTAGTGGGTGGCTGTCTTTTAATGCAAGTGCATCTGAATAGTTTTACGCAGACGTGCTAGCCATGACCGCATAAAATTCTAGCTATGCCTTCATTTGTCTCATCAATTTTAATCAAACGGATGAAATGGCGTTTACATAACCTGCAACCAACATATTGTTGACATCAGTGAAAGGAATCCTAGTTTTATCTTACAAGTGACCGATTGAAGAGATCCAGTGGTGATATTCACATATATTACTAACCTATTTTATGATATGTCTATATTTTAGGAACCATCGGTTGTAGCATTTAAATATAAAAACAGCTGTGGACTTCCGTAAGTCACCAACGTCACATATGGTTTAGGTAGGACGATTAGCAGCAAAAAGCATGAACATTGGCCAACAGGACTTCAGCTGTTGTTAGACCAGCGAACACAAGGTACCATAGTTGTTTCGTTTGTACGCCCTGGTAATGAGCTTCTGGAATTTACAAAGTATTTTGTCCCGTTACCGCCACAAAACTCCTATAGAGGATTTTATGGTGATTTGGAAAAAAAGCGACCATGGCTGCAAACGTACCTATTATGTGTTACTTACCTCAACGGGATGCACAAGAATCTCTTAACCCCGTGATTTGTCAGAAAACACTGGTAGGAATAAGGAACAATTGGAGGCCATTCACTTAGGAGCACCAATGGTTGGCATACCTGTTGACTTGTCCATACAAACATTGTCTTTGATCAAAATTGCTGCTTCCAGCTTTGAAGTCCTGCAAAATGGGACGATACGTGGACAGGTTCAAACGGCATGAAAAGGCTTCACAATCCACTACAGACACCTAATAAACTTGATATTCATTAAATTGAGCACAAATTGAAAAAATGGATCACTTAATTCTAGGATTTAACAGTACACTCAACTGCCATTTACTTCATACCATAGTAAGTTGTCAGAAATCTCTAGTAGTACGCAACCAGAATTAAAAAAAAAAAAAAAAAAACCAAACAAACCAAAAAAAAAAAAAAAATGAAAAAAGAAAAAAAACCCGAAACACACACACACACACACACACACACACACACACACACACACACACACACACACACAAACCAAATCAAAACACCAAAACTATTTTCACGTACAATTAAAGAAGTGCTCAATATCAATGTATTATGTATTTATCTATTTATGCACTACTTCTCTCTCTCTCTCTCTCTCTCTCTCTATATATATATATATATATATATATATACATAATATGTGAGCAACAGCGGGATAACTTGGTAGGCAAATTGAAAACCTTTAAGTCGTTTATTGACTCCATATAGAATGAACTAATGGTAAATCGCGAGTCATCAGAAAATATATTCATTGGTCACATCTATTAAACTTACGCTGGATTTAATAATTATGAAGTTCCTTCTTTCACCGCAAAATTAATGTGATGCAATGTTTGCCTGTCTTTACCTTGTGAAAATGAATGATGGTTGAGGCACAATTAAACACATTAATGAACATACAAGTTTGCTGAATATAAAGTTGCCAGTGTCCGTAGTTCATTGGGAATCTACGCACTTTAACCATATCGCTGCAGGAACTTTACACTATATCTTTCCATCAGATTACATTAATCCGAACAACTAAACCATTCCCCATTCTTCTATTTCTTGGCTCAAGGTACTGACAGAGTGGAACAAAAATATCAAACACCTGCTTTCTTCTGATATCAGATTTGGAAAGAAAACAATGGCCCCAGACACGGATGGTATCATTGCAGAAATTCTTAGACGTCCAGGAGTATAGGTTCACTCTTTTGTGTGCTCTTGTACAGCAGTTTCCCGCATGACCAAGATATTATGTCAGATTTAATCTATGAAAGTGAGGTCAAAGGTCATCACAGCTGCTGCACGAAAAATACACGAAAAAGTCAACTATGTGTCTATCAGATATTGTTTAGGGTTAGGGTTAGGGTTAGTCACCAAATCTCTCAAATGTGGTATTCAAGAAAGACGGTAATTGTGGCCATCTCAACGACCTTCTCAATAACTGTGCTGGTGAAATGCAATTTTATGTCGCCCTACTTAGCATAATGGTTACTCCTCGCATGATCTGTGCTTATTCCCATAGTGCATACCCCCCCCCCACTTTTTTTGCAACAAAAGGGTGTCGAAACTGATGACCAAACGAAATAAGGATATGGATGTCACTTTTTTGACGCCCTCAGTCAAGCTCGCGTCATAACTGTGTTTGCCCCCCCCCCTCCAAGAGCGCCCTAAGCTAAATGATGCAAATATACGCAAAATACAGTAAAAATATCAAGTCATGTTGGCCAATAATTCGTATAAAAGAAAGAGGCAGATCTAGAGAGAAATGTATGTTCTAGTGACATTTAGATTGGGGAGTTGATCATAAAGGGCAAAGTACCATGTGTACCCCGAAATAAATGGCAACGATATACACGATATACGATATATACACCAGGAAAATGACGATATCCAAAACATTGAGTACGTTATTGGTCATATCCATAATACATGCAATTTACTTAGTTCGGCGCAGTTTGGTAAATCTTTTTCAAATACTAAATATGGGCTCTAAAAACCTTTGTGCGTGCTCTGTACGGGTTTGCATTTCAGAATTCCATAAAATTGGCCAAAATACAGACATATTTTGTTTTTGTGGTTTTGTTGTCTATGTGAGGGTAGTATGCTATGACTAAATCCACACATGGGTAGTTTGCTGTGGCTGATCAGCTAAAATCTGTACAGGTGGCGTATAGTTATTACCTACAGAGATCAAATGATATGTGGATCTCTGGATACCAATTGATCTTGACCTGGCACAAAGTATCTTCTGGGAAGGCAAGTTTTAAAATACTTGTCAAAATTAATATATCAAAAGTGGCATTGAATTATCGTATTCAATATATCTTTTTGTTTGGGAAAAAACATCTCATTTTCTCATTTTGTCATTGTAGATTATAATGTTGTGGATGACAAGGAATTGATGCACCTCGATGACTCCGGTCGAGGTGGGTCTACAGACCTTGCTGATCTTGTGATGAATCAGGTGATGACATTGCCAATATCCCCGGGGGTGATAGTGATATAAGTGATGGGATTGCCGATATTCCTGGGGGTGATAATGGTATGGAAGATGATATTGCTAGCTTTCCCAGAGGTGATAATGGTATGGGTGATGATACTGCGGATATCCTGAGGGTTGGGGGTAGTACCAGTGATGGTATTGACAGTATTCCTGGATGTGATAATGGTATCAGTGATGGTATCGCCGACATTTCCGGTATTGCCAGTATTCTCGGGGATGATAACGGTATCAGTGATGGTGTTGCTGATATTCCCGGGACGCGATATTGGGATCAGTGATTCAACATATCTGTTTGTTTGGGAAAAAACATCGTTTTTTTTCTCATTTTGTCATTGTGATTATAATGTTGTGGATGACAACGAATTGATGCACCTGGATGACTCAGGTCGAGGTGGGTCTACAGGTCTTGCTGATCTTGTGATGAATCAGGTGATGGCATTGCCAATATACCCGGGGGTGATGATGGTATCAGTGATGGTATTACCGATATTTCCGGGGGTGATAATGGTATCAGTGATGGTGTCGCAGATATTCCCAGGAGGTGATAATGGTATCAGTGATGGTATTGCCAATATTCTGGGGGGGGGGGCATTATAATATTAGTACACGGACATTAGATTGCTGCAGAAAGGCGGCATATTATCTTCAAATGTTGCAGGGGACGGTAAACCCAGGGAGTCTAGCATGGAAGCAGCCATTGAAGCAGACGACAGCGCCCCACACGGCATAGATGACATTGACACAGAGCCAGTTTGTCAGAGCACTCACTCGTACTGCCTCAATATTGCAAGTGACAGAAGGTCAAAGTGAATCTGCTGTTTCAATGGAGACAGATGAAGCTTTCAGCGCTTATCTGAACTATAAATGGAATAAAAACGCTGCAGCTAAAATGAAAGTTACATTGAACGTTTCATCGGGTGGCTATAAATGCCACCTTGCAATGAGACCAGCCAACTAATTGACACTACTCCCCAAGCGATGGTCAGATATATATGGGAGGAGGGGGGGAAGTACATTAAGAGTCAAAGAAATTGTGATGACGGGCATTATGAGCCTGACAGTTTAACTTCAATACATAACAGCCTTAACAAAAATGAGAAGAGCTGGGTTACGGATTTTCTCTGGTGACAAGGCCTGAATTTGCAACTAGCAAAAAGGTTTTGCAAGCCAGGAGATGTGAACGTAAGCAGTTAGGAAAATGCAATCAGCCAGTCAAGGAAAAAGCACGAACTGAAAAAGATGAAGAAAAATTGTGGTCAGTGGGTCAATTGGAGACACACACGCCACTGGCATTGATGAATACCATGTGGTATTTTAATACAAAGCCTTTTGGCTTTCGCGGTTCTCATGAAAGTAGGCAACTGAAATGGAGGACGTGACGCGAGAAACTGATAAAAACGGGTGACGTTGTTTGGTGTTCAAAGATAGTACTATCCTCCGTGCTTTCCAACTGGAACTGTTCGAAAATGAAACCAATCTTGGTCGTTGTCTCCCGCGTGCCTTCATGCTTTACTTCCAAATGCATTCAAGTGATCTTACAGGTCCCAATGAACCCTTCTACCTTGCCACAAACAACAAACGTCCCACTGATGAGTCGCCATGGTTCAAAAGGCAACGGATGGGCCAAGACAGAATAGCCCAGTTCATGTGTGGGATGGCAAAAGTAGCAGGTTTTGGGTGGTTGTCTGACTAACCAAAGTATCTGAAGACACAAACACGACCGCACAGCCCAGTGGGCACGAACACTTGCAGTCAATCAATAATTATGTAACCTTGGGCACTCAACAACGGCGCGCTATGTGCCATTTTTTTGCGTAATCCGTATCCTCCTCTGCTTGTAAGGCATTTCCAGTGATTGCTTCATTAACGGAAGTGATTTCTGTCTCAAGCTATGGTTGTTTGGCAGTATCGCACACCCACAGAGTATCCGACGTGCACCCCGTAGATTAAAGCCAGTTTTCGTTAGCGCTCTTGAGAAATCGTGAAGTTGCCCAAACTTGCCAGCCTGCTTGTGACACAGCAACATTTTCCCGCTATGTGCTCCGCCCAGGAAATGTTTTCCGTCCCACTTTAAACGCCAGTGTTACCGTTAACATTCTTAATTTGGCCCTGCGCTGGTAAGTAGAGTTGTTATCCTTGTGTAACTACCGTCACCTCGGTATGCTTTGGCAATGTTTTGTAGTTAATTTGGCAGTTTCGTTGTGTTCTAAATGCCGCCAACTTTGAGCAGCATTTCTGTTACTAAAATGATTATATTGGTGCGTACATGCAAATCTACGTCACTTTGCGCAAGAGATCGTTGCTTAAGTGGAATAAATATTCAATGTTGAAATATGGAAATATTATCAAATGTGGTGGTTGGTATTTTTAAGTACAGAATAAAAATGAATAATTTATTCATCAGCGTTGTCCGTCTGTACAGCCAGACAGATCCCTGCGACTGGACTTGCGCAGGTACGCTCAGGTATCGGCATACAACTCAGTCAGTCTGTCTGCACAGATGGATAACTTGGGTGTTTTTATTATAAAGCTGTAGAAAGTGTGTACGTACAGTGTTATGTGCTTCAGCTGATAGCCATTGTAACTTGCTAAAAATACTAGACGCATAATTATATAAACATCATTAACTTAACATCGAATTTCTTAAATTCTTTCGTCAATAAATTGTCAGCAAAACCCAATATCTTTCGCTCAATAGTCACCTGGTTCTTTGTGAAAGCTGTTCTTAAGGCTGTACTAGGTTCACTTTTATAATCATGTGAAAAGTATCAGGTACCAAACACAGTATTGTAAACCTTGATGCTTATGACCTGCAGTTTAAACTACATAAGGCATCCGATGATAAACTTGTTGACAGTGACATGGTCCCTGATGCTATTGTATGAGAGATCATTTGTTTGCGTCACCACAGGGACTCTCTGTCTTGCCCGCCACAGAAGTGAACGACCTCTCGGTCACTCGGTGCACAGAGTACGTCTTTGCTTATTTTGTTTGTATATATGAATAAATTATATCAATTTGTGCGAATTATATATATATATATATATATATATATATATATATATATATATATATATATATATATATATATATATATATATATATATATATATAAATATATATTGAATCTAGGTTTTGCGGGGCTGCATATACTGCCTGAAAACATTAATAACATGTGCATATTCAATGTGAGGCCAGGCAGCTGTTCAAGTCCGTATATTATGTTCCTGAAAGCAATGTTTACGTGCATCCCATGGCACCTGAGAATGCGATTATCAATTCTTGAATAACGTTTGAATGATAACCTGCGTAGTGCAAGCATATACCGACAGGCGAGGCAAATTGAGAGGCCATATTTCCACAAATGGGTCACAATAAGTGTGCATATTAGACCCAGTGCGCATGCCCTTCAGCATGGGTCGAAAATGGAAATTGAAGATACCAGGTTCCTCAAAAATCAACATTTTGTCACAGCAAAAAGACATCTCTAGCATAGACGCTTGCTAACTGCATGCTCTCAAAAAGGTAGTCAATGTCGAATATTATGTCAGAGGAGAGAACACTGTATTCATGCAACGTATCTAACTTATCCTTCACATGCAGCCTAAATCCCTAGGGACTTCCGCATGAAAGTGCCTGTGCAAGATGAACTCTACGTGACAGTAGCCAATCACATATTCAATTCTCAGGTTACCAATTACACACTTGCGAAGATACAAAACGCCTACCCCCTTATGCATTTGTTTAGCTGCTGGTCAGTCTAAAATATCATTGGCGGATATGTTTGTGCACGAGCCACATCGGTGATTATCATTGCAGGATAGACACAGATAATGTTGAGAACAGACAACTGCAAACTATCCATAGAATCATAAAATCACTGTTTCATAAAGCACATGGGTCAAATATTCATAATCAGCTTCATGAGTTGATGATTGTCAAATGACGAAAGGGGATTGGGGCACACGAAATTTAACTTAACATGAGAGGACAAAGTGCTATTTTTTCTATCGTAATTAAATACAATCTTCTTGACTCAGATGACCAAAACTGACTCAAACAGTTTAATACATAGATTAATTTTAGAACACATTTAAATAATAGGCATGCTGAAAAAGGTGCAAATTTCACATCTTTATTACCAGTTGCAAAATCAGCATACTTAATCTTTAACAGTAATAAAAAGTAGCAAATTGCTGTATCCACATTTCAATCTTTGTACGTAAAAGTAGTATTTTGCATATAAAATGACAGAAAGCTAATTTGCAAGGCTTGTTTTAAAAACATGCGACACAGATATTTTCAGAATATATATAGTTAAATGCATAATTGTTTCCCCAAAAAGGTTAACTTCTTCAGACAATATTTTGAAAAGGGGCACTGGACAAAAAATGTGATACGGTTTCCAGATGGACGCCCCATATTTCACAATTTTTAACTGCCTTAATAACATTTTGTGTAGCCAGTGATTCTTTACAAATATTCATTGCAGGATTATAAAGGGAACTACTTGCAATTTATTTTAAATGATTCGTCGAAAAGACAACGAAAATAATATTGCCAATGCCGCATACCGTGGGAAAAGATACTGGAAAAATATTCTGTCCAATTTTGAAGCAAGTGGGTTCATTCTGTTAATCATTTCCCACAAATATCCAGTACACACCTTTACATGTAATATCTATGAATGGGACATATCTATTTTTTTTTTACAAAGCTACAACGAAAAAAATATCCTATTCACATTATGCTGAGTGTTTGAAATCGGGTTCCATCAATGCGGAAAACTATATCGTATTTGGGAATATTAACAAAAAATAGGTTCAAAACTAAAATTTTCATTTATCTGTTAAATGGTCAAAATCCTCCGTTCGCATGGATTATGTCATATTTATATGTATATGTAAATGTATGGATATATATATATATATATATATATATATATATATATATATATGTACGTATACATATATGACCGATACTCATGCCAAACCTTCACTTCCTATCCCAAAAGAATGTGGTGTTTTACTACTGCGATATTGTCATTTTGTACCGTCATTGAATATCGATCTTTTTGAAACAAAATAAATCTTCCAGCTGAACACATCACTGATAATAAGACAATATATGTGTTTTAACAGACACATGGTGTTCTACAGCTGAATCAGCACGACAGCTTTACTACCCTTTTCGAGCGGCAGAAGGAGTTTAAATCCTCTATGTCCAATTTTGAGAATGTCTCATGTAAGCAAGTCAAACTTCTAATCTTAAACTCTGCTTCAAAGGCATGCGATCTAGATCGCATTCCAGCACAAGTGCTATAATAGTGTTTGCGTTCCCTCACTTATCAGTTATCAAACATTTGGGTGAAATTGTTGTTCATATGAGGTGTCTGTGGATAGCTTAAAAGTTGCATGGTCAGTCCACTTATGTAGAGGCTGAAATTTGACCTTGTAAGTCATACAGACCTATTTCCAATCTCATTATTGCTTCAAACGTAGTGTAGAAAAGGCTGCAGATAGACAGATAAGGGACTGCATGAAGCAAACAATCATCAATGTCTGCAGTCTCCTGACCGTACAGACCATAGGACAGCCTGAGCTCATCATGCCCACAGTAACACCATGTAACTGCTGGACAAGTATACTAGACTTCAGTGCAGCTTTCGACAACATTGGCCATTAGATTTTTTTTTTCACTTGACTCCATGAAAGCTTTGGGATTGATGACATGGTGCTGAAATGGTTTCAGTCCTACCTCAGCAACTTTTTGTATCCCTGAATGAAGCAAGGGCAAGTACCAAGCTGGTGAACTGAGGAATGCTACAAAGATGGTTTCTTGGCCCTTTCTTTTTTACATTATATACATCTCCTGTTGCTGAAAAAATGCAAAGAAACATAGGTTGCAAACGCATCTGTACGTTGATGACACTTAGTCTTGTTTTTATCTCCCCTGGAAACCCTCTTACAGACTGGAAGGCCCAGACTGCCATGGATGCATGCTCTAAAAATTAAAACCTGGGTGTTCACGGAAGAACTAATGCTTAACGATGATACGACCGAAGTGTTCATGATAGGTCGTGCACCACAGTTCTGCAAGTAAAGGTCAGGGCTCCAAACCATCCAGTCAGCAAGAATTACATAATCCCAAACACGCAATGTTCCAAATAATAGCGTCTTTTCCAATCAGACATGAAAGCCTGGGTAAAACGGCTGTGTAAGACAGGGTATTGCCATCTAAGGAATATTTGTAACCATCTGACTAAGGGAGTCAGTGGTGTAGTTGTGTTTGCTTCTACGAAGTCTAGGCTAGACTATCGCAAGATTTTACAGCACTGGTCTGCCAAACTATCAACCGAATAAACTACAGCCAGGGTTGTTAAGAGGCTGTGCAAGCGTGAACACATAGGCTCCTCTCTCGTAGAGCTCCACTGGCTGCTGGAACCGCTTCATATAAAACTGAATGTGCTGCTGTTTGTAAACAAATTACTATATGGCCTTGGTCCACGCAATGCATGTGACATGCAGTCAATCATTATGTGTAGTGTCACGAAAGGTGCTGGTTAAAAGGTTAATCAACTAAGTATCATATGGGTATCTATCATTCCCGTAGGCAGCTTCAAAAGTCTGGACTATTTCCTCCCATTCGCATCAGAGCTGCTACACCATAAAAATCTTTTGAAAAACACTTGAAAACCGATTTGTTTAATATTGCATGTGGACTTTCAATCTATGTCTACGAAATGTTAGCATATCTTAACAGCCTGAACATTTACGTTTCAGTTAAACAGTAATTTTAGCATAGAGCTTTGAACATTAGTTCACTACACGATATGTTTCGTCATGTACTTTGCAACCTATTTTTTTAATGACTCATATCCAAACCCTATAACCTTTACTTAATTTTAGTATTATTCATTTATAAGTGTGCTGTCTCATGATTTAGTTTGTCATGCGCTTTTGAACATGTGCCGTTTATAAACCATAACATAAACGTAAACGTGGTGTGATCTTGAGGCATAGAAATCGCAATCACAGTTTTGATTCGGTCGTACAGATGGGTGCACCGTACATAGATGGAATAAGCATTGAAATAGTCAGTGCCGTTATATATATATATATATGTATATATTGCAGGAGCAGCTATTATTTTTAAAAAAATGGGGTGTCGGTGGACAGATGGGTCAATATGTTAAGTTGTTTTTCGTTTGTTTGTTTGTTTCTTTGTTTGTTTCTTTGTTTGTTTTTGGTGGGGGGCAGAAGTTTTTTCAAGATTCAGAAGAGTTTATTTGACCAATTTGAAGACACTTGTGTAAAACATACATATTGACAAATAAATGGAGAACAAACCTGGTCAGGAGACACATGTTACGAACTTGTGCAGATAGCTATTACATGTGCCATCCTTTGTCATTAACGCACATGTATCTCACTGCACTGTCCGGGATCATGTTCCTGGCTTCGTATAAATAAGCTTTTGTTGAAAGTGAACAAAGCTAATTTCATGATTTCTTATTTTTTATAATAATGTTTGTAACATAAGATTAATAAATGTGAGATTGAAAAGGTTTGTAAAGTTACGTTTCCAGGCTCTCTATAAATGAACATGCTACTTCAAAAGCATATATCACCTATGCATCGTATAAAAAGTATAAAAAGTAAGGGTAATCAGTTAATCAGACAAAGACTGTGATTCATATTATATATATTGAAATTAATTGTGAGCATTTATTTATATAACTATCATAGATTATGTGGTTAAACTTAAAAAAAAAAATGGCTTTACAATTTTGTAGTGTATAATACACATATGATCACATTTTTAGCAATTATATTACCAAACTTGACAATATGAATATTTGTAACTGGTCTGTTTATGTATAAAGTCAACAGTGGCTTCTTCACTAGAAGGATGCAGAAAGCTTTTACACCAAAACTATTTTTATTCTTACCATGCAAGGTAAAGATATCCTATCATATGGTCACGGTCACATCAATTCACGATTTTTTTCTGTAAAAGTTCATGAGCAAATTAGTGTTATATACGACAAAAGTGATGATTTTGAACTTAACATAGTAAATAGCCCTGGCATGGATAGTAATAATCCACTTGGGCTAGCATACGGTTTCCTTGTGTCAAGGTTGATTCCTGTCTGAAGTCAGGAGAGATGTTTTTCTCCACACTATATTTATGCCTGGTGTATGTCTACCTTGATTTAACTGGATTTCGGCATGGTTTGTTTGATGGCTGGCGATGTTTATCATGGTTGAAGTTTGATTACGTGGAATTTGGTGCAGTCTGTTTGACATAATTGAAAACTATTCTCCGTTCTGTTTTTCATGACAGTCATTATTATTTTGTGGATGTTGTCTGTTTGCATTTTGATGGCGGATGCATGGCTTGATGAATGGTCAGAACTTGTATGTAATTGGTCATGTTCATGTAAGTTTGTCATATCTGGATGGATTGGAAATTGGACTGAATTTGGACATTGATCTCTTATAAGTAATGGTCATTGATCATTGGCTAGAGAACACACTGATTTTGCCATCTTTGACTCCCGCCTTTCACGTTTTAACTGGTTTTCGCTTCTTTTTAATGACCATTATTATTTTATGTTGTCAATGTGACATCATCATCTTTAGATATTCGATGAATATATTGCTTGTTGGATATTCAAGTTGTTCTGTTATACCTGGTCATGCTGATGTTGACGTTCTTGACAAGATTTGGACGGCTTCGGACTTGTACTGACCTTTGAAGTACTATATTGACATCTAATGGTCTTATACTACTATTCGGTTTAGAACGACAATATTTAATTCTGTGCTTTGTAGACTAATGTTCTACCCTGTACATTAAAATTATCAGCTGTTGAAAGGCTGGTGAAAATGATAAAAAAAAAAAAAAACTATATTTGCGTCTCTTACAGCTGCGCTTTAATAGGCTGTGCCGAATTTGCACCCTGAGACATGTTGGGTACACATCGTTAATAATTCTACTATTCTTACCAGGCGTTTTTTAAAATTCTATTTCTGGTGGAGATAAGGCCACTGCTCTATTCCCTAAGGTTTACTTACGGGAACTAATCCGACAAGCGTGGTCCTTTCCCCCTCGTGGGTACATCTTAGGAGTCATGACCCGTCTGAAGCACAATTAAAATGCATTGTTCACATGGAGTGAAATCACTCTTTTTAAATCGTGAGATGAACTGTGCATCAGTAATGTGAGGGGCCCACGGGGAAATAAAAATGAATATAAAGTGCACTTTTTTGTCTTTTGTTTTAAAGGAACGCCACCAACACGGAATTTATTTCAGCCTATGTGTGCGTGTGTTGATGAATAAATTTTCTTTATTACAAACACGAGGACATTGAGAAGTTTCAGTTCTGCGTTGATGATTCTGTACGTACGAACTAACTACAACAAAATATTTGAAGAGTCAATGAGGGACACATCATCTTTTCATCTTTGTTTCGGAAAGTGTGCAGATGTCTCAATACGGGCTGCATTATTTCGTTTTCGTAGTTGTTAGTTGCCAATTAAAGAATTCTTATTACGAGAATAAAAAGGAAACACACAAATAACAAACAATCGAAATAACAAAAAGTAAAACGCAAAGCTGTTCCAGAAATCGTGCTAGTGAAGCAAAAGTACATTGCGGGGATAGTTCTTCCAACGTTTTCATAAGTTCATGTTTTAGATTTTTGTAAGTTTGGAAATTCAACAATGAAACGAAGACTTTACTGGTTTTTTTTTTTTTTTTTTTTTCTTTTTTAGATTTCAAGCTGGCCAAAAATAAGTATTTTATAATGTTTGAAAGCAAACATAAACATCCTTGTTAAGTATATTGTTCTTCATTTGCATAAGGCATGGGACTGAGTAGAGCAAAAGGGGTCTTATTAAGCTTGAACAATTGTATAGTCTTATGAAATTTATATGACTGTCAATGTTTGCACTTTTCATCAGGATTGTACAAATTCCACTTCAAGTAACTGTCATTATTACTATTGCAAAGACCAGCAAGCCGAAGGTGATTGTTTATTGTGGTATTTCTTAGTCAAATTACAAGTGCTGTGTTTTCAAAATGTGCCTTGCTATGTCATTGTAGGATGGGAGTTTTGTGGATGCTATGGTGAGAGTGGTATGCATTATATACATGAAAGTGCTAAAGGGACTTTTTTTCTGTGCAAACGATTAAAATGTAATATTCCTACACTTACAAAGAATATACGTAGCTGTTTGAATAGTGCCATCCATAAAGCTGGCATTGGCTTATAACTGGGTAGTCCATGCCAAAAGAAAAGAAAACATCGATTGTTATCACATCAATTCACAGTCAACAGTGAAAAAGTTCTTATCGTATATGTGTCCTGAATTGTTGAAAAACTAATGGTCGGAACTAATGGATTTGTTATCAAACACACAATTATTAGAATTTACAAAGTTACGATACTATATATCTATATAAACGTTTTTCAGCACACCCTTCATTAGTAGTGCTCAATGTGAAAAAATAACTATGAATACCTGAAGAATTTCCAATCAGAAGACCCCGTTACCAAAATGAATACTGCCTGACTAAATTTTTGATATATTATTTGGATATGGCGTTCAATGTAACTGAAATGGTCTGTAATAATGTGGATCAATGTCAAAGATACCCTTTTTGCATTCACGTGAATATTAAATGGTCATATCTCTGCAGAAAGATTGAGCAATACGCATATGTACACATTAAATTTATTATAATGTTTTATTATTTTACAATGCTCTACCTCTCAAAGGTTTTTTTTAACCTGTCATAAAATCGAAACCAAAATACCATCAACTAATATGAGGTGCTTTAGTATTTCGGGGAAGAATTATAATGATAAGCTCTTTTAAAAAAAAAAAATTATGACAAAAAATCAGTGCTTGGTAAAAAATTTAGGTACTCATGCCTTTGTTAAAAGTTTTGGTTTCAAAGCTATAATCTAAATTTCAAAATTAGAGATTTTTTTCGGATTTTATACATACCTCTGATGTGACTAATTTCAGGTTGTATTTCTGTAAAAATTAGCTCCACGGATCGAGTCTGTGAATCTTGTTCTTGAATCTATGCAAATATTTAATGGGGTTATGGTCTGAATATACCTGCACAAGGAAATAATCTGCAGACATGTAAATCTCAAAATGCTGTACAGATAAAATCAAAGCCAATGCTTCTTTCTCTAGAGTTGAGTAGTTTCTATCATGTTTGTTCAATTTCTTTTAAAAAGTATGGCGAATTCATCTTGACCTTGACCTAACTATGAGATCCAAGAGCCAACCCCAAGATTACAAACATCTACAAATGATCTGAATGGTTTCCTATAATCTGGTACAGCTAGCAATGGAGCCGGCATCAATAATTGTTTCAAATAATCAAATGACTCCTGACATTCTTTGGTCCAGTTGAACTTGACATCCTTGTGCAACATATCAGTGAAATGAGCTGACACTTCTGCAAAGTGTTGAAAAAGAGTCCTGTAGTAAAGTATAACTCCCAACGAGCGACATGTCTTATAGTACTGCACAACCTCACTATAAATGCCTGACCAGAAAAAGATGCTTATATATCCTATTTAGTGTTTTCACCGTAATGGACAGCCATAGGTAAATCATGTGGAAATTCATTTCTTCCTGCCTATGGACCTTAAGTAGCACTATTTGATGACCTTCATTCCAAGTCTCATTAGCAGGAACTTCACTATTCAACCATTTCTCATCAAAACTCCATTGTTTACTTAATAGCACAATGGAATATTCTTTGCTCCTTCCTGGCACAAAGCACTATTCCAAGCAGCTCCAAGTGTAGTATCAGTTCTCTGATTGGATACCAAGTCTTTACTGTTTCTGCTAGTATGAGACGGACCACCATTTTCTTCGTAACTGAATAACTTAGCTTCAAAAGTGTATTCCAACACTGTTGGGTACCAATTAGTAAAGAAAAACATGATCCATATTCATTAATTGCAAACCCAACAATGACAGCAAAGAGATTCCAGACTTGCCAAAGCATCAACATTTCTCTTCCAAAACCAATGTGAAGAAACAAATATCATTCCTGACTTGAGACAGGCAGTCACCCATAAAAGGCAACTGGTGGTTTAAACCGGTCCTCTGAACCTTAGAAATATTCATCATTAACTGCAGACACTAGTTCTTTTCCAAATTGTACAGGCCTAACCACCCAAAACACAAATTTCATTACTTCTGCCAAAAATTAAAAAAAAGACCTGTTAGGCCTATCACCTTTTAGTTCTCCCGACTTGTCAGTCAACTAAGCTTACAGCAAAAGAGCAAAGTAGGCCTACATCGTTTTTGTGATATAAATGAATCTGGAAAATTATAAACACACTCTATCTCCACTCTAACTATGAGTCGGAGAACAAAGCCCACAGCATTGTGATATTTATGAATCTGGAACATTATAAACACACTCTACCTCCACTCTAACTATGAGTCGGAGAACAAAGCCCACAAGGCTTTCCTGTTTTAGCTAGCACCAGGTGGACAACCACCTTCTTCATTACTGAATAAGTCTGCTACAAAAGTGTCTTCCAACACTGTATCAAAATACTGGAAAATACCCAGATGCTCAATTTTAAACCTTTCTTGATTTCATCCGAACCTGGCTGTAACATTGACCTTGGTGTGACCTTCACCTGGGAACCTGCTATATGGGTTCCTAGGATCATATCTACTCCTTCCATTGGCACACCTGTCCCACTGTCACTAAACCTGTCATAAATTCAGATTCCAGTCATACACTATACAGAGGTAAAATCTTGTCAGAGCAGTTGACCCCATGAATATTGAGAAAGACCACCAGTTCCCCGCAGTGGAACCTACACCTGTTCCCTGCACTGGTATTTGTGGCAATAACCTTCGAGCACTTTCTGTGTCTCAGAGTATCATAACAAGACTTTTCTCCTGACCTTAACGTTTTGACACAAAGTCCCTAGACTTAGGTTTTGCATACAGATTTTTCAGTGGCCCCTCTATGTGTCCTTTTTCTGGAATAGGTGCCACATCAATTTGATTGCCCTGTAGTAAACTGACCAGCTTTTTGGCTCCTTGATATTTCAGTTCAGGGTGTAATTTATAACACCTATCTGTGTCATGTGACCATTCAGAATAGGTACACTTAACCTTAGGCCTAAGCTCTGGTTACAAAATCCAACATTTGTCTGTGGTATGCAACTTTCTATAGTGACCACATTCAAGACTCCTGTTAATATCTTCCTGGCTGCCAGCTTTACACATACTTTTTTCATTATCAAAACTTGAGTGCCTAGGTTTACCTTGCCCTTAGCCTTGATTTGACCTAAGCACATCTTGCCCACCACTAGTTTTGAACTGCTTATGAATCAAAGAACACTCGATCAACTAACTTCTCATATTTATGGTCTTTAAGATATGTTTTAGTATTCTGAGCTACAGTCTGTTTCAAATCTTCAAGCAACAACAACTCACATAGCTAATCAGTTACTTTGTACATTGAGAAACATAAGCCACCTATCACACAATGTGATTTTTCCCCTTGCAAAATATACATGAATAATGTTTTGACTTTTCTATAGTCTTCTGAACCTCAGCCTGTATACGTCGGGGACTAGCTCACCATCTTTTAAAATTCCCTGTTTATTTACTTCATTATCTCTAGCCTGTTCTGAGGACAAGGCCGCATATGTACTTAGCTCTTTAGTCTCAGCTTACTCAAAAAAAAGTACACCAATGCTCCTGGGCTATTTCATATTTTCAGCTGTCCTTTCAAATGCCCCCCCCCCCCGCCCCAAATATCCACATCTCTCCCCATAAATCTGACACTAATTTGACATGATGTGTAACATTAAAATAGTGAGAATATGTCCTGTATGACCTACTGCATGCACGTAATTTAATTTCACGCATGCGATATTCATGATCCCATTTCTGTTTCTCTGACTGTATAGCTGACTCCCTTTCCTGTCCCTTGGGAAAAATTCTAAATCATACAGGCACTCATTTTTCTGTACTAATGCTGGTTTCAACAATAAAGATACCGGATGACATTTTCTGACTCTAAATGACTCACTGATTGTTCTCCATCTGCCCTCTTTAATTTAAAAAACGTTATGGTCAGAGGCTGTTCTAAGAAGTCAGCTGCGTTGAAAATTGGCATCCTGATTTTTTATTGTACTGTACAGACAGTGCATGCACTTTACTGAATGACCTGTACTTGATGCTTGTCCTGTCTAGCCTAGTTCATCTTGCATAATATTACACTCTTTTGAACTGGTTTTGTTTGGCTCTTCATCACTGGGATGGTAAAGTGTGTGCCCTAAATAAAAGAACCTGTCTTCATTCTTTGTGCACGGCTTGACCAAAATTCATTTTCGCAGCTTGGCCCCAAATTTCATGTTATGGGGTAGCTTTATTTAGCACATCTTATGCCGACCAGGCCCTGAATAACAGAAAAGGAAATAAATGTTACACGTAATTGGCGAGAGCAGAACACAGAGACAGAACTTTTTCTATATATTTCACTGAAACTACACAAGAATGGCACAGCTATGCAGATAACAGGTTTTTTCAACTGTTCATATTGACTTTGTTGAGATTTACGTGGTCTGATTGTGGTTGTAAATGAAATGGGTCCTGTGTCCTGGCTTGAGCAGTCAACCTTAGGGCTGCAACACAGAATCAAAGAGCAGTATCAGTGGAAAAAATAAAACCTGGAACATTATCTTGAAACCTGTATAGACAAACAGACAAACAGACAGACAGATAGACAGACAGACAGACAGATAGATAGATAGATAGATAGATAGATAGATAGATAGATAGATAGATAGATAAGTTTTATTTTAGACTAAAATAGTCCACAGAAGACATTACATGAAATACACAAATATGGTCATATATACGTGTATTTAAGAGTAAGTTAATATATATATATATGAAAACGCATATGTAAAATGAAGTTCACAAATGGTATTATAGATCTGCGCACCTTATGTAAAAGCTGACGCCGACGTCGGTGAAAGGTAGAGTCTCATAATAATATGAGCACACTAACTGTTCAATTAAAATATTATCACCTTAACAAATCTGCATTGAAAACCATACACGAGCTTCTTTCTTGGCTCCCCAAAACATTGCATCCGATTTAAAACAAGCACGCGTCTTGCAGAGCAACGGTTAGACAGTCCCATAAACTAAAATGATGTAAATATAGCGATGACTTCCTTTGTCCATAACTTTCTGGATCTATACAATGAATCAATTCCAACCAAATTAATACAATTTAAATATAAATCTAATAAACCATCGTTGACTTTCGGGAAGATAAAATCAATAGGAAGGAAAAACAAACTTTACTCTATTAATCGTCATTCAAAATCCAATGTTAATAAAAAAAATGAAAAAAATAAAAGATATCGAAATAAACTAAATCACTTATTGCGCATCGCTGAAAAACAACATTATGTCACTTTTGTTGATAACAACAAACACAATCTCAACGAATTATGGCAAGTTTTAAATGATATAATAGGAAAAAAGAAACAAAATAAAGTAAAGGCTGAATTCAAATATAATGGAACATACATATCGGATAATAAAGACATTGCTACAAACTTTGATAAAATTTTCATTAATGCCGGACCAAATCTCGCAAAATTAATTTCCACTACCAATCAAAACTCTTCATCCTGCCTGAAAGGAAATTATCCATGCTCACTTTATTTTCACCCCATTGTGGAAGATGATGTACGAGTTATAATTCATTCTTTACGTAATTCTTCAACAGGATGGGATGAAATTGATCCTAAAGTTGTTAAACATATTTTCAGCTGGCATTCTTAAACCTCTAACATAGATTATAAACTTGTCTCTATCTTCCCTGATGTTCTTAAAATAGCCAAGGTTATCCCCTTATATAAGAAGGGAGATCCTGAATAGTTTACAAATTATCGACCAATTTCTGTGCTACCATTTTTTCCCTAAATATTTGAAAAAAGTAGTTAATAAACAATTCATTGCATACTAGGAAAAACATCATATTTTGTATGACTTTCAGTTTGGATTCCGCCAAGGATATGGTACTGAAAAGGCGGTAAATAAATTAATCGATAAGGCATCAGAAGCCCTGGACAGAAGGCATTTTGCTGTCAGTATTTTTCTGGATCTATCCAAGGCTTTTGACACCGTTAATCATACTATTTTTTTCTCCAAATTGTCCCACTACGGTGTTAGAGGACTGCCTCTTCAGTGGTTCGTAAGTTATATGACTAATAGAGAACAATTTGTTCCTTTCCAAAGCACTGAATCACCACGTATGAAAATCGCATGTGGCGTACCACAAGGCTCAATACTTGGCCTGCTTCTCTTCTTGTTATACATAAATGATCTTTGTACTGTGTCACAAGACATTTTTTTCTTTACTATTTGCTGATGATACTAGTCTCATATTTACTGGTCACGACCCTGATGTATTGGAAAACAACATTAATATGTCTTTTGGCTTAGCTATTGACTGGTTCAACTCAAACAGACTATCTATTAATAAAAAAAAATAATTTCATTTTCTTCCACAGAAGGAATCATGCAATGAGCCATCATTCTTTAAAAATAAAAGTCAACGATACAGAATTACAACATGTAACACATTGTAAATTCGTAGGCATTTGGTTAGACGAAAATTTGTATTGGAAATATCTCATCTCACAAACTTCTAATAAACTGAGCAAAATTGAAGGTATTTTCAAACAATTAAGGTGGAAATTTCGGAAAAATATACTGCATCACTTGTATTACAGTTTGGCATATCCTTACTTTAAGTACTGCAATACATCCAGGGCTTCTACTTGTGCCACAAGCCTAAATCAAATGTACTTCAGAAGAAATTAGTGCGAATTATCAATTTTTCTACTTATAACGCCCACACAGATCCTATTGTTTCAAGCCTCAAGATATTAAAATTTGAACAAATTGATATCTGCGTGACTTCTATCTTTGTTCGTAAGGCGATCATAACCTGATGCCAAATATCTTCAAGAATTTTTTTCATTTTAATTTTGATGTTAAATATTATTCTACCCGGTACATGGAAGATCTATATATCCCTAGATACAGACCAAATGTTTGTAAATTTGGAATCTAGTACCATGGTCCAATAGTTTGGAATATTATTCCTCAAGATTTGAGAAAGGTACATTGTTTGTCTTCATCCAAAAAAGAAGTTGAAATTTTTGTTGCTTCTTAATACAACTAATTGACTGATTGTATTCTTAATGATCTTTGATGTGTATAATGCCATCTGGTATATATTATAATTATATAGTTTACGTATGGATGGGGATATTATAAGCTCACCAGAGTTTCTATCCCCAATGCATACTGTGTATATTTGAATGTTTATGCCGAATTTATAAAATTCAATTCAATTCATTTTTTTAAAGGTGTGTTGTACAGGATGGCAAACATATGTAGAGACATGGTAGTATGCTGGATCCATAGCTACGCTGGATACAGAGAAGTGCAGCATCATTTTAACAGCAGTACTTTGACGTCATTAGAACATGCATAAAATTTGTATACATTTCATCATGTGCAGCATAAAGATTGACACTGGCGTTCAATATACTAGTCATCCAAAAGTGGGGAGTCAGTGACATGCCCTAAACATGTAAAGCGATACACAAGCTGCAAATTATCACCACACAACTTTACAGTGGTGTTAATAATAATCTGGGTACCAGAAATGCAAACCATGCATTCAGTCTTCTTAGTATAGTAAGTGATGTCATGAGAGGCAGCAAAAGAGTCACATTTTGCCAAGAGCACTCTCAATCCCTTCACCGATGGACTCAGGATAACCATGTTATCTGCATAGCTAAGATTGCTTACAAAAGTGCCACCAATCTTGCAACCGACTCCACTTCTGGTCAGTGCTAATTTAATTCGTCTATATATACATTGAACAAGCGAGGGGAGATGATCCCACCCTGGCGCACGCCATTCGACACATAAAATGATATGATCTGGCTGCACCCCAATTTACACAGAAAGACTGAGTCAGAAACCATGTCGTCAGAAGTCCCACAATGTATGTTGGAATACCATGCTCAAGCACCTCTATCAACAAGGTCCAATGACTAACACTTTCGAATGATTTTCTAGCGTCAAGTCAGCATACTAACATGGGGCTCATATGTGATTTATTATGATATATCTCTTTTTCTTAGCACATACATACACATATCAATAGCCTGTCCCTTCTTAAACCCGAAGTGATAATATGATGTATGGAGCTACTGTCCGCATTATGTAATGTATTACGCAGGCTGACGCATGTATATCTTCATAGTATAACATGATCATCAACATAGGTTTTTTATATATCATTTCGAATAGTTCAGCAAACCATGAAAATAATAAGCCCACATATGCACAATATCAAGGCAACCCGATGCGCCCCTGACGTTGAACGCCAAAGGTAGGCTTTTATTATTCAAGACAGATACACTTTTCCAAAAAGAGTTGTAATATTTGCCAATCAGGCATCGAGCCATATCATCAACACTGGGAGTTGCCTCATTTTGTTTACATTTCCGCAGTGCATATATGAACTGTGCTCTGCTGGTGCGCATTACGTCGTAGAAGGAACAGTGCTTGGGTTGACCATTTACATGCCAGGCCTGTAAAGTATTTCTCCCTTCGTCATGGGAATCTTTTACATGCTCATTCCATCCTGGAACCTGTGAAAGTGTGTTGTTTTGTGAAAATGTCGGATACATAAATGTTTTTAACCTTGGGTCCCGGCATACATTTTTGAAAACATACAAATTCCATTTGATTTCACTGTGCACATGATTTACTACTTCATGAATTTATGTATATATATAAATTGTATACATATTTTTTTCTTCATTTTCTGCTATTGAGGGCCTGTACAATTTGGGAAAACTCACTTTTAATGTCAGCACCGAAACTGTGGTTTCATTCACGATTGTCTTATTCCCGGTCTGATGAATCTCCGAATCTAAAACATTTTAATTTAGAAGTTTTGCTGTGTAACCTCATGAAAAACAGCTAACATATAAATTACACAAAATATCATATTGGAGATCTAACTGGAGCTCAGAAGCATACACTTCTCCCTGGTGTCCTTGTGACAAAAAACTGTCTTTTGTTGAAGCATACATTATTCAAATGTGACACACACACAGGTTCACGAAATGTATTAGAACCTACAGGAGCTCAAAATTTGCAAACAGTGTTATTACAAGATTATCAGTGATTTATAAGACCTGTTGATCGACTGATGTTTTCCGACGTGAATAAGTAACAGCATTATTGGATAATATTCTGAACAAACATGAACAATTTTTTTCTTCGGCCTGAAATATTATGATGTACATGCCCATTTAAACTGCATAAAATCCTGATAAATTCCGTTTCATATTATGTTCCAATGTCAGTTTTTGGCGTCTAAATAGTTCACAAAAACATTGCTTATATTCATAAATTCCAAGCCAACAAGCAGACCGACGTAGATTACAGCAAAAGACGGAGATTTTAAACTTACCAAAGCATAAACATGCAATGCCAATATGAAGAAATATGTCACTCCTGACTTGACTCAGGCAGTTGTCCATAAAATGCAACTTTTTAAACTTGTCCTCTCAACCTTTGACATACTCTTCAAATGTATTACTTTCACCAAAGATAGAAGGAAACAGTTTAGGCCTGCCAGTCCTTGTTTCCACCAAGCTTTTTGTATGACTAACAGATTCTGATCATGGGTATTTCTTGTTTGCTCAGATGTTCTTTGCAATTTCTCTAGCATT
>OZ026620.1:13649748-13703150 GCA_964020975.1 Hermodice carunculata
GAGAGAGAGATGCATTGCGAGATATATGCATGGACAACTTTTGATGCATTTCATCTTTTCACGGATAAACAATTTTGTTCATGTTTTCACATTGCACTCTGTGTGGGACGTTTCCTTGTATATCCGATCTATATTTGTCTTTTTTTTTCAAAGCATCGATATCACATTTTTGAAACAAGTTTAAACTTACAATCACTTTGTAAGTTGTTTAAAAAAAACAGGGGGCTCGTCGAAACTTCCATGAATATTATGTAGTGTTTCCATTCATGTTGAAATTACAATTAAATTAGTTCAAGGCAGGAGTGAAATTTATTTGTTCACATTGTGTTGAAAGATAATGTTGATGATTTTGATAATTCTTGAATCTCTGCAGTTTGCTGAATTTTCTCACATTAGGTTGAAATTTACGAATATGATATAAGTTTTATTAACATAAAAACCGACAACACAGCTGGTTTGGTAAATAACACACATCTAAGCCACATGGGATCTACCTTCTAGATACTAACTGATAATGTATACAGAATAATTTATGTTGTATGTACATGCTACTTGTCTGACCATTTCTGGTGCCCTCCCAAGCAAATTGACATAGTACCTCCATTACTCAAATAAATAACATGATATGAAAAAACCATTGAATTGTTTGGTTGAAGGATTCTTATAAGTCTCCATTCACTGACAACCTATTTGTCCTGCCCGCCTGTCAAAGGTACGATTGGTAAACAAGGAAACTTTCAGACAAGTCGAGAGACTGCCATCACCGTTTGTCATCATTTATTTGACCTTGTTTGGTCATGAAGGTGAAGTTACTACATTACCTAGACAGATCAGAATACAAGACATTACGTATGTCATTATATTAAGTACATTCAGTGACAAAATGGATCTCACCTCAAAATCAGTCGATTGACAAAACGTACATGTCCTGAGTTCAAAAGGTTTTTTTTTTCCTTTTTTCCCCCTGGTATATCTCCCCGCTTCTACTTAGACTGTGCGCCGACTTGCTTAGTTTACTGAATTTACTTTTACCAAATTGGAATCCAAATTTTAATAATCAATCTAACTGGAAATCCTGGTTATGGGGCAGTGTGTGCGCCGTTTATGCTGCTCATCTATGTTAGAACCATTGATTTCTCTGTCCAAGTCCAAGTACTACGATTTTTTGTAAGATTTTTACCTGATTTTGGGATCAACATTCAGAATAAGCTAATGAACGTTATAAAATCTGTGTAAGTGTTAAGAATTGAATTTTAATTGCTTAATTAAAAATATTAATTTTTCCTGTTTTGCAGAAAAAAAATAGCACGAATACTCAAAATTGGAAACATTATTTTCTTTCAGGTAATAAAACAGTACACTTCTAGCAGTATTTCAAATTTTCGATAGAGCTTTTAGTTCAACATTAACAATATGTTTAAATCAAAGTTATTTTTTTAATCAAAAGAAAGGTAAACAGTCATAAAATTAGAACTAAGCGCTGAAAAATGCTGTTTTGGAAAGCATTATGCGTTTTTTCATTTGACACTATAAGGGTAATCCGATTTTTCGAGATGCTATTTGAAATTTTATGCAAAAATCGGAGAATTTTCATTAAAATTTAATTACATCAATAGCAATAATAAAATTGTATTTTAGTACTACAATCAAACTAAATATTATTTCTTTTTAAAAAATATATACCTTCTAGGGTATAAGATTGTAACTGTGGAAAAAAATGAACATTTTGCATGAGAACAATAAAATATTCCATATCCTTATGTTGGGTCTGTCGATTTCAATATTAAATGTTGAACAAACTACCGTAATGTTTGTAAGGAACATTATGTTTTATTGTAACACTTGCAATATGTTTTATTTCTTTGTGTAATTACAATAGAAGAACTGATGTTAAAATATCACGTAGACTATTACTGGGTAGTCTTTTAGGTTGTGATCTTTTGGAATTATATTCCTACCTTAGTTTTATAGAATCACTGACTTTATGAATAACATAATATTGCTAGAAAGGAATTTTGGTATTCTTTATTACTTTGTCTACCTAGTTTCATAACATTGCATTGTATGCAAAAATAATTTCTGGGATATTGTTGGAATACGCGATTTGGAAATCCATGGCCCAATACATTTATTAATTCTGATTGTATCATTGACATATGTCGTTTTAGAGAAGACCATAAGTGTTTGATACATGTAAAAAAAATATACTGTGTTTGGAACGAAGTCTTTTTTGATAGTATATCTAATCCGTTGATACTAGAATGATTACCTTTTCAGAAACATCTCTAGCCTTCCTTGAACCGTACTAAGTTATCAGGCAGTGTACATTCTCCAGATTAAGAGTTACAAATCTCTTTTTTCCCCTGACATTTCGCCCAAACATTATTGAGCATATGAAGATAACAGGGTTACGTATTTGATCCAAACAATTTCTGCTTATCTAAATTGGTAAGCAGTCGTACTTTACTTTGATTTAAGAAAGATTCTACCTTATCGGTGATATATACCTCATTCGAATGCCAGTGTGCTTTTGATTTCTTCTTTTTTCTTCTTGTTTTTCTTCTTCTTCTTCACCTTCTTTCTCTTTTCTTTCTGTTTCTTCTTACCTGCCTTTGAGCAGCGTCATAATCACTTTAAGCTATTCTTTACATTTCGAGGAGTTAATCGTACACACTGATCTTTACATTTGATATATATATATATATATATATATATATATATATATATATATATATATATATATATATATATATATATATATATATATATATACATTTGTGGTGTTTGCAATGCTGTAAACGTTCCTGTATGTAACCAAATGCTCACTGCCAAGTAGACAGTGTCAAGAGAGCAGCAGCGAACTCACAACATCTGCCTTCCGTATGTAGATCTTGTGTGAGTCTTTTAACATGTGCCTCTGCTTCATACGAGCCTGTACAGGCATGTTGTGACATTAAATTTAAATTAGAAAAAGAAGACACAGAGCGGTGAATACAAATTTACTTAGACGTGGAAAGGCAGATGTTTGGCCGCTGTTCACTTGGCGTTTCCTCTGTAGCACCTGTGACCTATAGCTTGCTGTCATTAGACAAACGTATCAATACGAAAAATATATACATTGTGTAGTTGTATGTACCCTTCATTATTTCCTACACCGGTTACGCTACTCGGTTTAATTTTTTGAGTTGAGTGTTAAGGCAACTGATTTTACTCATTCGTAAATGGAGTCAATTTTACTCAACGAACTTCCACGGCTGCACGTTTGTTTGTGCTCAGTTTGTATCGGTGAAAGCATTTGGCCCAGAACATTCTATCCTGGGAAGTATGAACATACAATTATCTTTCAAAATGTTCCGATCAAGAAGGAATCAAATAAAGTAATGGTTTTTGTTTTTATTTTTACAAATACTTTTTGGCGGTTCAACCAGGAATTGTTACAGATTATATATATTTATGTTATTTAGATTACTTCATTGTTTCGGTTTTTGTTTTTGTTTTTATTTTTACAAATACTTTTTGGCGGTTCAACTAGGAATTGTTACAGATTATATATATTTATGTTATTTAGATTACTTCATTGTTTCGCAAGTTTATCTAAAAACTGTTCAATTTGAACTCTAGGCTATTGCAAAACTTATCTGTTATGTAATTTACATGTAGGTCGCTACGACCATTTCTTTCTTAACGTGTCTAATCATGTTCACTACAATTTGCACTATTAGGAATACACATTAAACTGGCCAAAACTGCAAAATTTGATTTGTTAAAATGCAGTTGTAGATATATAAGTCGTGCTTTATAACTGCAATGGATATCGGATTAACTGCATGTTCGCAACTATACTGCAAAATTTGGTCGCTACATTTCTACGTTAATTCTATTGCATAATAACACATGTTTATAATTGCACAATAAGCCCAATCAGCATCTCAGCTAACCATGCATTCTTTGGCTTATTCTCTCCTAAGGCTAGGGGTCATTTGATACATGTTTTTCTCTCTCTTAATATAAAAAAAAACAGTGTGATCAAATTTAAGGGAATGAAACACATGTGCATGGATGACAGCGTGGCTGACAAAGAATCCTAATAGCGCTTGTTATTTTAAATGGCATAAAATGCTTTTGAAGCATACATACTTACAAAAGCAAGACTAAGAGCAAATACAGGTCAATCAAGAATGCCAGCCTAAGGACAAGGACCAGCTTGCCGATGCTATTTAATTGGTTTCATATTTGGCAGAGTTGATGTGACGTGTATCAACCATTTAATACAGCATCAATATTGGGCTGTTTATTAAAGAGTTAACATTTCTAATATTTATAAAATCCCTTATGGTGAAGCATGATGTATTTTACCATGATTTTATACCGAAAGAATAAAGGTCGCGGTGAAAAATATATATCTGCAAAGTAAAATTGGCGGAACACTCGAAACCAGTCAAATTATGCATGCAGTAATTAAAAGAGTAATGGATTTGCTTAACGTCTTACCTAGCATGTAAATTCATCAAAGCTGCAGTGAAAAAGATAAGAAATTAAACTTACGGTAGGCCAGATGAGTTCCTTTTATACTATGCTGGAGTGTATTTTATTCCCTCCAGATAGTTTAGCCAAAAATCCTGGAGGCAAATAAAACCACCCTTAAGTGCTTTCTCAGTGCTTACGTAATAGCAATTAAGTTGAGTTACTGAATCTTGTTAGAAGTCCAGGATAACTGTGACCCCTGCACCCAAGCCTTGCAAGGTGAAATGGGGGTGAAAACCATCCTGCACAGTGGCTTTTAGTCGGGTATCTTCAGCTGAGGTGTACACAACATTGTGTTTGGTTTAATTTCTTGACACACAGCCTTTGTTCCCATGATGCATGTTTGTGACACCTAGCAACCCATGCCATTTGAGGTCAAGTGGGTCATTAAGGCCCATTGCATAACAGTGAATCTGAAAGTTTTACCCTGCATATGAGGACAATTTTTGGAATTTTCATCTGCTGATCTACCTGAAGTACATATTATCTTTCAAATCCACCCAGGTGTGATAAAATGAAACTTTAATGCTTATTTGGCAGCATATAGATATGTTAAATTTATATCTGCTAATTCCCCATGTTAATCTATGGAGAAAAAGTGAGGGTCATGGAAAGTGACCCCAAGATGTGGGCGGTCAGCCATGGACAGGATGGACAGCACCACCTTGAGGTGAATTTAGAACAGACCAAGATAAGGACTATTGTGTGTTTGACACTTCTAAAACTCAATGAAGCTAAAGAAGCCTAACTTCTTGCGTCTTAAGGTGCAAGATCTGAAGCCAGCACCTTTGGATAACCGCTAATCATTTTTGATGTTTTTGGATCATTTGATGCTTAAACTAAATGCTCCCAAAAATCAGACGTGTGAACAAAAATTTTATGTGAAAAAGCTGACTCAAAACTTTCGTTTGCACAGAACAGCTGCTGTATTTCCGACCACATGGCCTCTGTTTGCATGGGCATGAAAATGAACCATGCCATTGTTTGCACAGTCATTAGTCCATGATACCCGGAGTTGGAATGCCATTGTGCTGACTTCTTTGAAATTGTCTATTGATGTAATAACCAATTCGCACAATGCACTCAATGGGTCTCAAATATGGAAAGCGGCATGTGAACCCACACCCAAACAAGCCAAGCGTTGCTACATTTTATGTTCCCAAGAACGTCGAGGTTTAAGCTACAAAATATGCTTCTTTTGAATGACAACATGACAGAGATAAAGCTACAAGTGTATTTCATACAATAATAAAAGCACAGGACAGAAGAAGTGAGTATGTGTCATATTACAGCCATAAATGCATAAGAATTGGCAACATTTTCTTTCAACGCAATTTTGTCGGAGCTGTTTTAGCACAACTATGCAATTCGTGTCTAGCGTCACAAAAACGAATCGTCCTATCACATTAAAATCAACGGACATCAAAAGAAAAAATATCATATCCAGGAGCGGATCCCAAGAATTTTTTTCTGGCTACGCCTTCCGTTACTTTTTGAGCAATTTTGAGAAAGAAAATGAACAACCTGTTAGGACCGACACGAATATTTTATAATTTTTTAGGACTCACCATTGAATTCGATCCTGGACACACATATACCATTTCAATTTCTTCTGATTGCAACTGGAAAAAATGTGCCATTTCTTCGCGAAAAAATTGAAAATCCTACCAAGTCAGAATGAATGCTGTAAAATCTCAAAAAAGCCCCAATCCTGTAAAACTAACAAATAAACACACACATACACACACACACACACACACACACACACACACACACACAAATACGGATACAATTCTATGGGTATATAGCAATCCGAAAATATAAAAAGTTTAATGATATGGTGAAAAACCTTAATCGGTAAAATTGATCCAAAGTTGCCAGTCTCACTGCACACTAGATTCACATCTTTCACCTTGAACAGCCTGGCGGGCAAGTGTCGTCTGCTTCAGTAGTTTTCAACTGATTTCAACAGTAGAGATAAATAGTTTGACTGACAATTGCAGATGAACCTCATAAGTTTGATGATCACACGCCCACTTTAACTGCTTAGTTGAGCACTAAGTGCCCGGCCCATGCCTAGCAAAGCTGTTGACTCCGTTTTAGTTGGGGGGGGGGGGGGGTAATTGCATCTCAAAAATACAAAGGATGTCAACCTGGTTCAGTTTGAAAACAAGGATCAAGTTTTGTAATTTTCAAGAGATGCGTGAACTTGGCAGCATAGGGTGACAAACACATGTAACCGAAACAGATACACATACATGGCGGCAAGCTATCAAACTCTTTTAGGTTCTCAAAGGAAAGTAATGCCATGACTCGATAAAATGTTGAATGTCACAGAATTTCCGTCAATCCGTTAATTTCCAACACTTTAACCACTATTGAGTGGTGGAGAAAAACTACACACGTTGACAGCAACCAAGTGATCAGCAAGTCTAAGGAAGATAGGGAGAGAGAGAGAGAGAGAGAGAGAGTGAGAGTGAGAGAGAGATAGAGAGATAGAGAGAGAGAGAGAGAGAGAGTTCCGTTGGACAACATAGAAGATCATAAATGCAATGTGTTTTAATGGAATAGAATTAGATGCACCACTTCCATATACAAAATATATGTGAATGCCGAAAGGTCGGACACTTTAAATTCCAAAGACCCTCCGATGTAAAAGTGAAAAAGTGTGCTTCCAGTGATCCACATATCAGGGCAACCTGGCTTCAAAATGGAACTACATTCTCCTAGAAACCTCATCTAAAGCTCATGTAAAGCTCAATGATAGACACAACGATTACCAAATTCTCAACTCTATTCCTCTTCTAGAATAATACTTTGTATTGCACCCAGCCAAGTATGAAGTGGTGTTTTTGGCCACATTACAGACACTTAGAGTGGTGCATTCATTTACACCTCAAAAATAGTATTTATCATACTTCAAGTTAAACCAATGGGAGCGTTTTCTTTTTCACAGGGGTATACAAGGGCTACTGGCTGGCTTGTATGCATATGTCCGAACAACTCTGGCCCCATACCGATTTTTTTTTTTTAAATCAGTGGACACGTTTATATCTGTAAAGTGCATTTGCAAAGCTGACAAAAAAATCACCAATGTCTTCCTTTTGGTGCGAGATTATTTTCCTTTCAAAATTGAGGAAAAGGACGAAGCTGCCTATTATTAGTTAATCAATGGTTTGGACTGGATTGCAGTTTCCTAAGGATGTGACTCTGTAAAATCTTAAAAATTATCACTCTTCAACCATGGGCATGGCAGTTCTTGTTGCAGTTGACTCTGTGAAGCATCGGCCAGGTCATCGTCGAGAGTGCATTGTTGAAGTTCGTGAATGTACTCCTTCGGCATTCTAGAGGCAAGGTCGTTAGTTTTCTGTGTGCGGTTGGGCATAAGTCACCTCTTATTTACATCAAATTCGGTCATAGAGTGATGGACAAATCACCGTGTGTGGAGTGAAGGGACATCAGTCAGAGTCAAGCCCGCCATTTTCTTGTCGGGGGGGGGGGGGGCTTTGCATTATGAAAGCAGTCATTAACTATAAATGTTATCTTCAAAGGGGAGCATTGAATATAGAGATGGGAAGTCAAGACCATGAAATGCGATGCGTAGTAAATAGTTCTCAACCAATCAGAAGCCAAAATATTTACCAAAAATGTAATAAATTGTTATTCACTTTTGTTGTCGATGGATCCAAAATCTGTAAACAACTATTCAACAGACAGATTGTTAAATGATTAAAGGAATCGAATGGATAGTGTGGTTATGGCCTTCTGTTTTATCCTGTTGCTTTATAGGTGTGACTAGGAACCTGTAACGGGTGGCGCCATCTAGTTGCTCTATGCTTGTTTCATAGTTGACCGATCCTCCTTCATTTAGTTTTGTAGTTTACAGCTATCATTTACAATCTTATTTCACAAAGTTCATTAGATTCCTCGCCCATTTAATTTTGTATATATATATATATATATATATATAAACGTTTATTTTTGTTCTGCTTCAGTACAGCGTTTTATAAAAACCTTGTACCAAGTATGGTCATAATTATCTGGGAACTGAGTCACATTGGATGAATATGGCACTGTGTTTTTATGGTGCTTAATGGTCAGTTTTCAATAAATTCACGCGCTTTTCTCATACTATGTAATGATCTACCGTTTTGGTAACATATTATTCCAAAGCGATACATCATACAGCAGTGAAGGATATCATGGAGGTGATTGCAGCAATTGCTTAGCCTGAGGACATACACAAAAGACGCTCTCTAAAGAAAAACTGTATTTTGTTAACCAGTGATTGATGACAACACAGTTAGCAGGTCTTGATAAAACTCTTGCTTGCCAGGCAAATGATACCGAGATCATGTAATGGTTACTTATATCATAGGTACATTCTTACCTTCTTGTTTACCTTAACTCTCACAGTCCCAGGTCTTAAACGCAATGAGCAGATTCCATCTGCGCGCTGTGGCACCATAAGATGAAAGCTGTTGATCTGGATTATTATTCCTCCCGTTATGGGACAAAGGTCTAGCAACAAAAAAATGCAACACCGGTGCTCTGCTGTGCAGGGGAGTCGGTGTAAAGCCCCTTGTGTGCCTAGCAAGCATCATCTGACGAAGTCAAAGAAAATCTTACAGCGCTGCTTGTAATTATATCGGCTGCGAAGATTAGAAAATGAAAATGCCCCGTTAGTGAAATCGAACATATTCAAAGTGACCCTTTACCCTTGTGAAGGGCCTGTCGGCACAAAAGAATGTCAGAGTGTTGTAATCAATGTGCGACGTTATCGGTATTGGCGAGAATGATTGATCGCTTCTTTGATTTACATCGCTCCCAGGTGTAATCATAATGTATTTTCATTAATCTCCATTTCCTTGATGAAGTGAATCTCTAGCGCCCAAGCAATTGAGCGAAAGCCATCCTGCATACATAAGAGTGACCAGCTGTGGCAGAAGGAAAAGTTACTTCCACAATAAGATATCATCCTGAGTGTCGTAACAAGCTCATTAAGATCTGGACACCCCAGGGAAGACGATGAACGACCCCACTCAGGCTTTAGTCCAGACTGCTTGACAAGATAAAATGAACGTACGTTTTGGCCTCACTATCTAGATTCATTTGCCTGCTTTGGCATTTTGTAGAACAATGTGTACAATGACTGCACATGATTTTAATCAATTAGGTTTACAGTAAGCGAAGCGTTATAAAAGATTCTTCTGAGACTAGCTGTTCTGCCTTGTTAGTTGTCATGGTCTTCCTGCAGGTCCAGGTACTGAGGGTCTCTTTGCCGACTTAATTCGGGCATTGGTCAGTGTTGTCGTCCGACCGCGGGGTAAATAACTCAATTGTACCTCAGCAATTTGTTTACTATGGATAATAAAATACAATTACACGATAAAATATTCAGAGATTGCCTAGTATTCTTGTTGTCCATGTCCGCTCTCTGTCTTACTCTTCAGCTTCACTGTCAAGAATGCGTATGTTCTGCAATTAGTCCCATTTTGCACGCCGACGCCCTCATTCATACATAATTGGCACATGGTTCTACATATAAAAGGTCAAACGCCTGTGAATATAGAGCATTTGGCTTCATGGTTGCACATAGTAAACCTCGTATTAAGGACGAGCATACATAAAGTTTGAACACACACCTTTTCAGTTGGCCTTATGTTGCAGGTGAATAGCAATTAAGCATATAATTTGTGAAAGCGCATCGTAATTACGATCAATACCTGTGAAGTGGATGATAAATGGAAACGGTGCTTAACCTGCGTCGACGAGGGCGGATAAACAGCAACCGATCAAGCCCGCGTGTTGCCCGCCCGCACTCCGCCCGTCAGTCCCCCCGTCACTGAGGACCAACTGGGCAAGAAGCAGCTCTATATTGCGGCAACGGCAGATTGGCTTTGTTTTCAGCTATAATTGCAATCGATTAAGTGGCATAAGAATATTGGTTTTATCTAGCTGCACCATATCTGCAGAATGCCGGTGATCTGGTCACATGAATTGTGGGTCTTAAGATGACTGGTGGTACTACATGGAAGGGGCCCATGTCTAGCAGGTAGACCCTACGGCTGTCTTGGCTTGGAGGACTCTTATCGTGAGGGATTGTGTTATTTGCCCGAAACGCTTGACACTCACAGTAATGTGACACGGTAGAAGGAAAGCAGCATCAGTATTTTGGACGATTTCTTTAAAAAATTAAACGTACAGCAAACAATTTCACCAATTTGGAAGCAAAAAGACCCGGAGTTGGAATGCCAATCCTGTATGACATCGTAAACGAGTGACACTTTGACATGTTTGGCACAATAGTCAGGCGGCTAACGTCACAGTCAGTTTTTTTGCCTACAGGTTTATTTCTCTTAAGCGCGTTCTGATGAAAATCGACTGGATACTACCTGTCTACATGTGTTAATGTTGTGGGAGGCATCAATGGACTATTGTCAGCACATCACTCGTGTTTATATGAGACTGTATCAATCTTGGCGGCGTATCCCATTATGAACCATACTGATAGATCGTGGCTTACTATCAGAACGTTCCTTCGCACCCCGCGCCTTGCCATTGGAATGGCTAAAAGACAGAGTTAACATTCGTTGGCAGTATGTGAAGGTGTGTATGATGTTAATCCAATTTCTGATGGAGACGAGTCTGCGACCACCCTGTACGCAGTGGTGCCGGTGTAATTCTACTTAACGGAGCTTCACTTTGTGATGATGTAGTTAACGGAGGAGCCTGGAATCAGAGGTCTATACCAAACATAACCAAAGCCTCGACCATCAACCTCCTGTCCGTGCAGACTAGATTTAGGAGGATGTTCTTTAGAGGAATTGTACATTTGTCTTCGCGTCCATCGTAGTGAGAAAGCCAGTTTCAGTGATGTGTTATCTACAATTGACTGGTTTTTCTTGTCTGAGCCTCTGGCAGACAATAAGGACAACCACCACCATACTCATAGCGGGTAAGTCTCAGTGCCCCAATCTGGTATTGTTTTGTTGAAACCGAGCATGTTTCCCTTGCACACGATGATAAAAGGGTAGTTTTAATAGGTTTAAGCCACAGCCTTGCATCACAATTGTGACAGTCAATATAAGGGTATGCCAGCCAACGTATGTCTATGGCTGAGTACATGTTTTTTACATTTTAGTCTCTATGGGAGCTGTCTTTGCAAGCATATTTGAAGCCACATGCAGACCAGATGTGCGATGCCACTAGCACAGGCAGCTCAGTGTGGCTAGTACCTACGATAACATAGTAGTATTAGACCGCCAGAGATGCCTGAACCGTTTCTTCTTAACCGTTCCACTCCATTAACACTGATTCATAGTACTAGTCATAAAAGCCCTTCTTCTCCTGGAACTCTTGTTTGTTTCCAAAAGCCAACAGATAATTTTTGCATAGATGCTGTGTCTTACAAAAAAAAAAAAAAAAAAAACTATACATAGAAATATACTTTTTTTACCATTGAAACCTTTTCATCCTGTGTAAACCTGAACACAGTGGAAGATAAATCTTCAGTGCTAAGGATCTAAAAAAAAAAAAAAAAAAAAAACCCCAAAAAACAAACAAACAAACAAACAAACAAAAAACTATTAAAAAGGATATGTGGACGTTAATGATGTATTATATTTTGTTTTAATATTCGGAACAAGTGAGACTCGAACTTGCACCCTTTGGCACCAGTCGCCTAGCTGAAATGGGAATCGTACATATCCACTCGACCAAATTATAGTAATTTTACTACTTTTGAAAGTACCAGTCCAAGGAAGCTGAACCGTGTACAGCAGCATTCAGAATGAGCAAAAAAAACAATATTAAGTGTTATGTATTTTAAGTATGTTAGGTAATAAAGTATTTAATATTTAACAAGATTGACTGGCTGCTTGGCGAAATGCAGGAAGCAAAACTAGTTTGAAAAACCACCACCCTTCCGTGAGTAAACCTACACACTTGAACGATTCATCACATCTTCATAAAGTTACAACCACTTCCGTGTTGCATTACTTGCCAGTGTTCAAATAATCTTGAAATACATTATGACAAAAGAATGTATTAAAGAAAGTTACTTTGCTTACAGAAAGTACTGTTGCGTGTACGCACTGTTTCTGCTCAGTCTGTTCTACCGAAAGAACCTTGGGTCCATATAAATTGACCACAGGTACCAAATACTGGAGAAAAATTAGAGCTTAAAGGGCTGTTTTTTTTTTAAAATTAATTTTATGAATGTGGTCATGATTTCATTCTTGTTTGTACCCTTCATGTACCTCTAGATTTTCAAGAAAGTGTTTATTTGTGTTGTCTGCTGCAAGACACTGTGTTTGGTCGCATAACTATGGTGGTGCTATGTAAAGTTGGTCGAATGCGATAAATTTTGCCTTGAGTCACAATTGTAAAACACTGATGGTCTTTTCAGCAAGATGGATTCTCTTTTATAATTGTCTCAAGCGCTTTGACCCCCAAGGCCCATTCTTAATTGCAGTAATGTTATCTCATATCAACGCATTTTGTGCAATTGACTCCAAGGAACAAGTCGCATTCCTCTTCTGTAGACTCTTTCACCATCGGAATTATCAATGGCGCACAATAATTCTGTTTGTTATGCAATTGCTGCTAATTTGCAAGCACAATGTGAAGTTAAAAACGATTAAGGGTTTATGAAATAAACCTAACATTAGAATGTGCAAATGAAAAATAAACATACTGAAACAAGCAGTTGGCACATGAATTCAGGGAGATATATCAGGTACACAATGCAATTCTAACTTTAATAAACGAGCATGTTGCCACCACCAGTAAGGTGAATGATAACAAACCAAAATATCGGTTTTATCGGAGGTGAGATGAAAACTTCTGAGGAGTCGTTCTCTTGGTAGATATGACAATAAGGCACATATTAATGGAACAGGTTAGGTTGTGATTCAATGACATGAACGAAAAATCGGTCTTATTTAAGAAACGTCACCTTACCCATCTCTAAGGAATTTCCAATATAGTTAACAATACAGCAGACACGCTAATATGCATAGATTAGATGCAAACAAGTCTCTGTCTTCCTAACAATAATACTGTTAGCAAAATTAGATCATTATTTTGGACTGAATGAAGTAAGCTCATTCTTTTCAAGTGAATATCCGAAGCAAATCTCCCATTCCCACACTGACAGTATGTGTGTCACTGCCCATCACCCTCTGCTTCATGATAACAACATGTGAGCAATAGTTAATTTTTGGTGTAGACAATAATAATGATAATGTTTATAATAATGATAATGATAGCAGTCATAATGACAATGATAATGATGATAATAATGATTATAATAATAGTGTTGATGATGATGATGATAATAATAATAATAATAATAATAATAATAATAATAATAATAATAATAATAATAATAATAATAATAATAATGATAATAAAAAAAAATCCAACTTAAGCTCTTACGCCATCTTTTTGCACTTCATGCGTCATGTTTTCTGACAGTCTCTATTTCTCTAAAACTGAGGTGTGATACAACATTTGATGTTTTGTTTCATATTGAATCAACTGTTGATACAGCTCACCAACGATTTTTTTTTGTGTTTTTAAAATAGGCAATCTATACAGAACGAAAAAAACACGCAGGGTTTCTGAGAGGATCTCAATATTTCTCATCGTTGCGTTGTGGCTTTTCAAATTTTTCGTTCGACGCATCATATCTTTCTCGAATGCCAGCCAACGTGACTAATTGCAAAATGTCCAAAAGCGCAATACACGACCTAAAACAGTTTCCTTTTAATATATATTATCTCGGACGGAATTTCTATTGTATTTGTGTCTTTTTGCCCGGAACCATTTCCTAGTAGTCATTACCCTATTACACAGTCCGAACTCTTTACTCTCCATAAGCTAACCTGTCCCTGTCTAACCTATATACAAATGGGTTACTACTGTCTATATTGCACACTTTCCTCTGTAAAATTTCGACATAGGATTATAAATTAAAGGATCTTCAGCTGGTAACTAATGTTTCGGAGCCTATTACCCGTACATATATCTTTGAATAGCAGTCTAAGCTTTATTGTAAATCAATTTGGTACTAGATGCAAAGTACTGAAATTTAGAACAAATACGACCAAATCTCAAAATCTGTGACAAAAACGTATTATATCAAATAGTTTCCGAAATATTACTGTCGGGAAAAGGATGATTAACTACTTCAAAGTGAAGCTCATCTATTTTGTGATAGACTTGAATACAAAACCTGTCATTAGTGACCTGAATATCCAAGTCCAAAAACACTTCTCGATGTGACAATCCAATGTATATCATGCAACGAAAGTAGCGTAATATTCAAGTGCATGGTGTTACTTCACCAACACGAGCCAAGGTAACATATAATTATAACTTTAAGCGGAAGTAATTTAAACAGTTTGGCAAAAGTCGATCAAGCAATTTCATACAGCTGAATGGGACAACAATATTTTTAAAGATAATGTAGCAACACGAAGTGCACATTGACAACTGACAAGGACACGTCCTGGTAAATTTCTTGCGGTTTCCTCACAGGTGGCACATACATTTCATGTGTGGCACCTGCATTAGGTGGCTAACCATTTTATTTCACAGAAGACATATTATTTGCTATATTAGGCAAGACAATACATCACACAATAGTCCTCGTGGGACACACCATAATACAAGTGCTATTGGGCCTTTGATTCCACATCGGTTGACATCAGGGAATCCAATTTGTAGAAAGTAAGGCAAGAATTCAAAGGTTTAGGCGCACAGTGAAAGCCATGATCTGAAGGCCCTTTTCATTTTAACTGAATTACTTTACTTACAACTTTCTTGCCTTAAATGTGGCTATCGTTTCTATGGTAACAAAGCAACGTCCTCCGGCAGAGATCGAAATGTGTTCGATGATTCAGAATAGGCGTGCTTGCGGGGAATTAAAGGCAAAGTTTTGCTCTTTTTTTCCTCCCTCTGAACACAGAAGTCAATGAGCTGGCAATGTATTTCATCCGCCAATGCTTTGTTCACTACGCCCCAATTTCATCTCAACCCAAAAGAAAGAATAGCTATTGGCTTTGAAGCAATTTATATTACTGGGGTGAGAATTTGTCTGTTCGATTTTTATAGAACCTAAATCTTTTAATTGTGGAGGCTTCAGTTGATGGTGTTTGCGCGCACGCTTCGCAGCGCGACAGGCTGCCAACATCAAAGGCCTTCAAAGGAATTCACTCTGAGCTGACATCGATTCTGTCAAAGCAATGAAATGAGGCGAAATTATATATCTTAATCAACGCAATAACGATACAAATAGCGGAGAGGGTCTTGACAACTATAAGGTAGCAAATCACACTCAAGATACACATGTATTTGTCAGATTAAGTACAAAAGAGCAACTGCCCATATCTTTGCGCGTTCCTAAATGCAGTATTCAAATCCAGAATATCGGGCGCTATAACATGAAACAGAGATGTTGTGTCGACTCCACTGACAAAGACACGATGTGTTGTTCTTTAATTGTACTGAGACGACACTTGCCGAAGCTTCGACGCATATTCCCTTGCTACTTCCCCAGCTGAATGACTTGTCCATGATTTTTTAATAAATGTGCTGGTATTAAGTCCGATACAGGGCGTTAATAATCGTACACGACCTTTCATATTTGACTAAAATATCATTTGAAAATTTAAGGATACAAATGTGCGTGCATCTTGTATCGTACACTGTACTTACCACCATTCGATCTCCTTACAGTATAAGACAAGGCTTGGGAAAAGCTTCTTGAAATAGCAACAAGCAATTTGCAACAAAAATAAGGACGACAATGACTTTCAGAAATTGCCGCATTTTTCAGCTTTGGAGGCCAAAGTAACAAACACGCAGCTGTTTTCTGAGACAATAGTACGCACGTCCATTCATATCTGTGATAAGCTCCGACCGATGACATCCTTAACTAGCTCTACGCACCATATATGGATATCCAGGATTAATGAAAATTAAAGGGGCTTTTCAGTACTTTCATCGTTTTGAGGAGGGTGCCCTTTTTATTAGCCCCTCCCTGCCTCAGAAAGAGTACTTGCCTGCATTTAAAAATAATGAGCTTTCAGTTCAAGGAAAAGAAATGTGCCATTGCTACGAGATGTCTAAAATTGGGGGTTGGTAAATACATGGGCCAGGGCCCACAAGGCGAAACATGGTCCGCTTTTTCCGCACGAGTTCTCATTACATTTCATGATAAGCCAAGTCTTGAAGAGCTTAGTGTATTTTCGGTTCTCATTCCAACTAATTATGTATTCGCAATGTTGATTGGGCTGTCAACTTTGAAAGTACCCAGTATTTTATTTATTTTCATTTTTTATTTATTTATTTATTTATTTATTTATTTATTTATTTATTTATTTATTTATTTATTTATTTATTTATTTATTTATTTATTTATTTTATTTATTTATTTTTTTTTTTTTTGCCTTTTTGGGGGTATGTAGTGAAGAATCCATAGAATTAATATCAATACAAAACCATCAATATACCATGTCGTTAAAAGTGTATTATGTCCTCCTACTGCATACCACTGTACTGTGGCGAAAATGTTGAAAATGATGGGCCATACCAGGTACACTTTAATCATTGGTACGCTTTGATAATGATTGCACTTTAATATTTAATACACCTGAATATTGCAAACCCTTTCATATCATACTTGAAGCACTGGAATACGTTGCGTACTTTATGTATATTATTGCATGGCCACAATCAATCCATTACTTCATTGAATGGTTTAGTTTTGACTTGGTACAATTATTGTACAAACAAACAACGCGTATGTTTACAATTAATCCATGATTAAATGGACGCAAAAACAGCAACTGAGAGTCAAATGACTGATAAGAACTAATGTTCCTCCTAACATAACCACGGAAAACATGGGCAAAACCAAGCAATAGTTTATTGTTTTAGAAATATTTCAGTTTATGCCATTCTTGATTAAATCCATGGTTTTTGACCGGTCGATAGCCATCAAATGTATGGCTATCTTTAAATACATTTTAAATTCCAATAGTTCCATCTTGCATGCAAAACTTGTGTGTCAAAACACAAATGCCGGCCACTCTGGAAGGAAAACAGCCGAGAAAACGGATGAAATCGTAATTCAATGCTTTGGACTATCCGCCTGGTTCAATACCTTCCCTTGTGTGAAATATAATGTATTCAGCCAGGAAACAGTAAACGAGCCTTTGTGACTGCCGCGCAGGTGAATAGGGAACCAAAAACATAAACTCAATGACAAGTTTAAGGCTAAAGTGTATGTAAAGGTTAGCAAGGTTGTTTAACAAAATCCAGTAGAAACAGCACTCGAGTGTGATTGATGTTCATTTTGCACCACATGTCTGCATGTGCTTCATACACCCCCTCCCCCCACCGAAATCAAAGAAATAAAAAAAATAAAAAAAAATGAACAAACAGATATAACCAAAGCAAACAAACCAAAAAAAAAAACCCCTAGAAATCTTGAGTATTGTGAACCTTGGTACTGGGGTACATATATATATATATATATATATATATATATATATATATATATATATATATATATATATATATATATATATATATATATATATATATATATATATATATTCCTATTTTAGATGTTGATAAGTTGAACTTAGCCATTACGTAAATCGTACCTGGCGCCTGACTAACAAGTAACAACAGAGATAACTAACAAGTAACAACATAGATAACAACACAGATTAAATTTGTACGATCGTCTGTACGCATTGCTGTTCTTGTCGCATAGAAGGATCGAGCCTGAATATCTGTTGGGATTGACAGCAATCCATACATGGTGTTGTAAGCACCAAAAACATAACAATGCCAAATTCCAACTGTTCACATTAAAAAATTTGAGCAGGCCTAGTGAATCTGAAGATCTAGTTCTGATCAGGCGTGGATTTCAAAAATGGCAGTGTTGAACAATTTCGTTGCATTGAGTAATTCATATATATATATATATATATATATATATATATATATATATATATATATATATATATATATATATATATATATATATATATATATATATATATATATATATATATATATATATATATATAAATATATATATATATATATGTATATATATATATATATATATATATATATATATATATATATATATATATATATATATATATGAGCCTGACCGAGCATGCATTTTGAAACAGACCGGGTACTCGGTACACATAACCGATCCCGAACCGGGCATCGATCGTGTTCTGTACATGCAATTCAAACATCAATGTTTGACAGGGGTTAATAGTTGTTACCCTTTTGCACAGGGGCATTACTATTGTTGATGTAATTAAAACGATTAATGCAACCCAGGTGACACAAATAATTGCAAAGTATCGTTTGTTGCATTGTTTAGGTGTATACTAGTACAAAAAGTAACCCCAGTCACCTTTTTATTTAATTTTATTGCCAACATTGACAGTGACAACGGAACCCAAACGTTAAGTAACTATAAAAGACGAACCCGAACTGGGCTTCAATCCTAAAAGCCGGTAAGCGCGTGTTCGGTTGTTCGGGTTCATTCAGGCTCTAATACACACACACACACACACACACACACACACACACACACACACACACACACACATATACACACACACACATATATATATATATATATATATATATATATATATATATATATATATATATATATATATATATATATATATATATGTATATCTTCATAAATTTCTTGCCTGTCACATTTTCCCACCAAGACCTGCATGTGTACCCCAAAAAGGTATCAGCAAATAAGTCGAGACTGACGCGTTGACTCAACAATTATGGTTTATAATAATATTGCAAAATTGACCAGACGACATTTTCACATTGATGTTGTAGATATTTAGGGCACAGTATATCGGTCCCGTCTGCCGAAAACGTGATCACATTTATGATGGTTGTGGATGCAACGTGACATTGTTAGCCGGTGTTGTATTAATCTATAAAGGGGGAAAAAACACTTTTGCCATATTTTTTGTAGGAGAATGATTGGTATTCTCGACATTTTCAGCAAATTTTACTAAGAAATTGTGAAGTTCCTGAGAAACAATGCATGCATTCCAATGGAAAAAAAATACACGCTACTGTTTGGTTTCGTGAGCATAAACCAAGTTCATTTCTCAATATTGTCGTGCAACTGAACGGCTCTATGAATTAAAGACACGGAGCTGCTGTGCATTCAACATGTAAATGGCAAATCATATCGATGTTTTAATGGCGCAACAGTTTTTTTGTTTTTTTTGTTTTTGTTTGTTTTTGTTTTTGCTCATATTTTACAAAATGTCTCTGTATGAAACCTGGAAGTCAGTTTTATTGATATATGACTGATTCCCACTCTGAAGGCTGGCTGCGCTTCAGACGAAGTTATACATTTCTTATTTTGATTTCTGAATTGGTGCTACTGCTAGAAAAATAGCTGTGGCAAGTTCGGGGAGATCTAAAAAAACTAACTGATTTATTGCTTTGTGGTGCCAAATATGTGTCATCATTATAGGAAATGTTGAGCCCCAGATACCCCTTACACAAAGGATATTAATTTAATTCAATTATGAAGTAAAGAGCGGCAACTTGACTGAAGTTAAATGCCAGCGACGTACTCATACACATTTTTATAGTATGTATACTTATGCGTGCATAGGTGCATATGCATGCACAAGTGCCTGTGAGAATGTTTGTATATAAACAAAGCAATGATTTGTACACCGTCCTGCGTTTTTAATAATTATAATAACTATTAAAATCCCTGATTTCGAGGTCATTAGAGAATAAAACAGGCTGTACCGTAAAATTAAAAAGCTTTTGTTAGCAGTGATATCAGCACATGTTCTTCTCCATCAGGTTTAATACAGATTTATTTATTTATTTATTTATTTATTTATTTATTTATTTATTTATTTATTTATTTATTTATTTATTTATTTATTTATTTATTTATTTATTTATTTGTTTGTTTGTTTGTTTATTCATTTATTTATTAATACGTTTGTTCGTGTTTTATTTAAGGATATATTTAATTCGAATGATTCATCAGGTCATTTGTGATTATATCTACACAGTGACTGCTCCTTCCTGACACTTTACAGAAGTGCAGGATTATTGCGGGAGCAATGCTATGTTTAAAATCTATAACACCATATACAGTTTGGATTATTTTCGCGTTGTAACGCGATGTTCATCATAATGATTCCGTTTGGTTTCATAATGGTTTCAGAAGAACTTTCAGAGCGAGCTTGCACTGCACGAAACATGATTTCATGATATGCCTATATACATTAACAGCAAAGTAATGCAGCTGTTACAACTCTTAAGAATATGTCCTTCGTGCTGTCTGAAAGAATTGAAGCTCAGACCCTAGGCACATTTTGCGAGCAATAGTAGTGACAAAGTAAGCAAGCTCACAATCAAAATGTTAGTACTCAATAGGAATAGAACTGGGTATTTGTGAAAATGTAAAATTTTCAATAATTTGAACCAAAGTAAGACGACTCTTTGCTTTTGTATGGTTCACTTGTAGACGCAGAGCTATGTGCATGAGCAATAAAAAATGTTATGCACTGCAGTGCTATAATGTAGATGTAATCAACCGATTCCTTATCTAAATGAAGTAAATGATGTAATTCTTTTTATTGATTCACTGGCCCTCAATTTTGTATGAAGATTTCTGAAAAAAAAATATTCACTACTACTTAATCCAATTCGCTTTCACAACAAACTGCATAGATTTAGAACGAAATGCAAATCTCAAGTTGATGCACCTAATTGAAAAAAAAGGTTGTAAATATATGAGGCATGCGATGTACTTCTTGCAAAATCGAGTGGAGTCAAAATACATGTGCCTGTCTTTGATTTATTATGTTCCATTATGCCGGATAGTGTTATTGCATGACTTCTGCACACTATTTAAGTTGAAGATTCTCCAATGATGTTTGCTTACGATGTCCCCATTGCCCTAAAACACGTCTTGGTCTGTTTCTGACTGTCAAAATGAGACTCTTAAGGGCTTTAAATGGCAACAACATGAGGTAAAATAGGCCTTGGTAGAAAATGGTCGACACTTTTAATGGGTCACGCAAGAGAAAGTCGTGTAGCATGAACGTACATGCAACTGAATAGGAAAAGCTGGAGTCAAACATCACTCTGGCTGATTCTATGACCTTGTCTGTGACCAGCAATAGCCATGTGAACGTCCGCAAAGACAGGAAACAATTTCTAAACACTCTGTTGGGTATTCATTGCGACTAAATCGAAAATATAGAAGTTGCCCTGAATCTTCCGCAAAGAAATCGGTCACGAGGAGAACATACAGGAGGCTTGCCGATACTTCATGTATGATGGTCCGCGACAGCATGCAAATATTGACACGGCTTGCATTGTGGCATCTCCTTCAATCCCTGTGGGGCTCGGTCAACACACCCTGACTGAATTACAAAGTGTACATATGGGACTCGGTACAGTTGAAGTAGGTTTTCCCCGAATCCGTTATACCAAATGAGTTTAGTCATTAGCTTCTGTGTCACACTGCTTAGCTCTTATTTTAAGGTTTCCTTCATTCATGTCTTCAGAGAATATGCACTATGTGAAAAAGAAGAAAAATCAGCCGACACTTGACAATCACCAGCTGATTAGTTTGATCACAAATTGCTAAACTGCTTGCTGTTACAATTTTGGTGCGATATGATTGGAAAGGACGCGCACATATTAAGAGTAAACGAGTCGCGATGTTATGACTGCTGAGACAATCAGTAACAAATATAGACTTCAAATAGGTCGAAATACAGACTTCTTGTACATTTGAGTTTTTATTCCATTCTACTGAAATTGCGTGGTCCCTTATCTTGATAAGATTTAGACCTGTGTGATTATCTATCACCAAACCATTCATACTTGGCTTTTTAAAAATAATATTATGATTAATTTTGTCACCACACAGTAAAACACCAAAGAAGGTAACTCCTGTCTTGTACCATCCACAAGTACCTCTGTAGAGATATGTCTGGGTGATGCAAAATTCCAAGTCAACTGATTGACAGATGAAGTATCGAAAACAAAGTATGTGTTATGTGTATCATCATAAACAATAAATACATCTGGCTAGGTAATCACAAATCACTGCTTCCTGAAATGTGGGAAACATCAGTCTCCAATGTTACATTAACACAGTTCACTCGCTTTGAAGCTCCCAAGTCAAATCCAGCATCAGTGGGTACAGAGAGAAAACTGTCCTCCGTATAAAAAATGCTCGGATAACGGTACCTCAAAGAGTGGATACATCTTTGATGCTGTCCTCTGAGAGACACCACCAAGAAAGTTTAGCTTGATAACTTCCACATTTAGTCCCAAAACAGAGTGCTTTATTCAGCCTATTCTCAACTTGCCTTACGATCTTTAGGATGTGTAAACTGTGATTCATCCGAATTTGGCAGGTAACTATGGTTTGTTCTTTCTAAATATTCACCATTTTTACAACAGGCTCTTCCATGTGTGGCTTTAAGTGATGGTTGATCACCAACATTTTTGCTACCTTAAGTATGTAGTATTGTGGGTTCATAGAGTATGCTCAATGCGTGCAGGGTTGCATTTTACCTCAAAGACAAATAGCAGAGAATGGGAAAAGTTTAATCAGGTCCTCACTGGACTTCAACGATGAGCCACTTTCAATAGCTGTAGTGGTAAAATGCTACAGGAAAACTCGAATCCCGGCAGCATTTTCACAGCCTAAAAACCTGTCTTCAGGAATCAGAAGATAAACTGAAGCTTCAGCTAAATGCACGTGATCTACTGACACATTTCTAAATTTTAAGCAGAGGGGACCCTGACATGATGCTGCATTATTTTAAGCGGCCATTACAAAAGAAGCGAAACAAAATGCCGCATCCCTCAAAGGACTGAAAGTGTAATGCATCTGGGTGTTCTTTCACAAAGCAAGTGGCAGGAATAGGTAGGCAGTACCAGTCTGTTACAATTCAAGTGGCAGTGAGAGGAAGGCAATTCCAGTCAGTCACAAAGCAGGCGGCAGTGAGAGGCAGGCAATACCAGTTTGTCACAAAGCAGGTGGCAGTGACAGGCAAGGAGGACCAGTCTGTCACAAAGCAAGTGGCATTGGGAGGAAAGCAATACCAGTCTGTTACCAAGCAATTGACAGTGAGAGGCAGGCGGTACCAGCAAGTGGCAGTGATAAGCAGGGAGTACCAGTTTGTCACAAAGCATGTGGCAATGAGAGGTAGGCAGTGCCAGCAATGTGTGGATTTATCTGTCTCTGACCATCCACAGGTCGTCAAACTGCCATTGACAATCTTCTTTCTATCACAGAGAAAAATCTAGTGAAACAGCTGCCGCAAGAGTAAGAGAAAGCTTTACAGGAAGTTAGACAGTGATATATTCCAACCAGATTTGATCTTGGTCTCGTAATAGAAGCCCTTAACATCTTGCGGCACAACCCTTTTGATTACCAGATTCATATATCATTCTTCTCGGGTCATACCATTATTAACAATGTCCATATGATTGGAAACATGATGGCTGGATCTGGTCACCACGAACTAATCAATGAATCAAATATTCTAAATTCAGTATTACAGTGAAAAAATCCATCTGGTGCCTAAAGGTAATTAGTGAAGCCAATTGGAACATTTCATGCTTGGAGTATTTATTGCTCAGAGATGGGAACACTGATGGTCTCAAAAAACCGGAGATGCCGTTGATATCTTTATATGGCTTTATAGTGAAGAGCAACTGGTAATTGCATAGACAAGAGACTAGCGTCTTGGTGAAAATTTTGCATTTCAGGCATGTTTTTTTTATAAGGAGCATGGTAAAACAGGGGAATTCCGGAGGCCACTTCCGGATCATACCCGTCTTATTTTATTGCTTCTTTAAACTCTTACTGAATCAAAATATATAAAATGGAGCTTCTCACCTCGAAGAAATTTCTGTTGTACTTGTATCATATTCGATATCTTACTATCTTCCATTTAAAGATTTTATTATTGCAATATTATATTTTTGGCCATCTTGAATAGACCAGTTCCTAGGACTCAGGTTTATTCTGTTCACTTGGGGAAGCGCACCCAGCTTTGTTTAAAATTTGTGCTCAATCGCGCTGGTGGAGTTACACGTGGAAAGATCACAAAGTGAAACACAGGGTGTGCTTGGATTTCATGAAAAATCACACTGTCACGAAACTAAAAATGCACGTTTCACCCCTGACGTGACACATCAGGTAAAAGATTTGCACTATTCAGCACAACCCATGCTGTAGTCACTGGCGTTAGCAGGGACATCCGTTGTAAACATGAAGGCGTGGGCCAGACTCGGCTACTTGCTGATTGGACAATCAGACCAACAATGGAATGCATAGTTAATTACGGTCCGGAAAAGTTCGGTACAACTCGGTATGAACAGGTCTATTGCCGTGAAGAGTTACAACATGATATATCTGTTAAAAGCAAGTTGCTGGAGGCCAGTCAATTTGTCAGATATGTCAATAAAATTTTGTCTCCGAAAGTTGTTGGTTTAGGACATTTCATTTCATATGGACTTTGTCTGTTCTTAGTTCAGTTGCCAATGGCCATATTGGTCCATATTTTGGAAACAAGAAATACAAATTTTGCTGGATCCAGTCGGGGTTGCATAGTGGGTGGCATTAGCTCTCCTAATAAAATAACGTACAAAACGCGAGCACATGTATTTGAATTCCTAAGGCCATCCGCAGAATATTCAGATTAGAATCACAATCAAAATGATCAGCGATATTTGCTAAATACTATCACATAATCAAAATGGGTTTGAAGATCACTTGTGTGTGTAAAACCGATTTTATCGAATCACCTTCGTCATGTTAAACTTGTCGTTTAGCAAAAATCGTATGGATATCAAAAATGGCGCTCCTTGTTATTTGGATATAACAAGCCTGCAGAATGGCGTGCGTCTATAGCGGGGGGGGGGGGGGGAGAGAATGGGATGAACTGATTCCTCTCAAAATGCGCAGACGGCTTACTTTTAATGCGGTGTTTTACGTTAGTGATAGGAAGCACTCTCTTAAGTCTCAGGGAGGATACTATTTGCAGAACAACACAAGTACTCCCCAAGTGACATCCCTTAAAAGTGAAGATTGGTTAATTGTTCCCAATACAGACGACCATTTATCCATCTCACTTAAGCACGAACAAGATCATTCTCGGTCTCTTCAGTCAATTGAATAAATTTGTTGGTTAGGCCCATATGGGCTTCTGCAAATTTGTTGGACGTAGCTGAGCGCTCAGTGCGAATAATTCAGGAGAGTTAGATAAAAAAGCACCAAATAAGGGAGTCCTGAAGAAATAGGTTTACAGACAGAAAGTAACTGGTAGCAGTTTTATAAGAAATACGCAGGAGATATAGGCAGTAAACCTTCAGCACACAATGAGGTACGTTAAAACCACGACCAATTTAGCATGGTGAAAAGATTCAAGTATGTCCGTTGGAAATGTTGAACGAGGAGTGTACATTATTTATGGAAGATCAAATTGTACGAGAAATGGAATCTTGACTTCCATGCATTCTGTTTCCCTTTATTTTGAGAACTGTTGAGGCCATGGATGATGTCTATTCCATAATAGATTCGAAGTAAACCTCTCGAAAACCCGAAAGAGATTTTATTCTTCATATCGCCTAAGAGAGTTGCATCATCCCGGTCTCATTATCTAAATTCTGCATGGTACATGGTTTGGTTGACAAGGAATAATTGCACTGTCAGTCAGGACGGGTTTCTATCCTTATCATGCACGTGCATTCAAGATGGCAATTTCCAATTTATGTGGCATCACATTCTCGTGTTGTCTCACTCAGACAACAAAATAAGTTTTATGGATTGGTAGCTACAGACGAAAATTGGTAGAAATATTTGATATGTTACACTTTTTAAGTATTCCCTTTAAACATATTTTTATTAGTCACAGTGTCATAAAATAATATTTGGTTAAAAAATATCAGTTGATGTGTATTTTGTTACATGACTCTCATAGTCGAAAAGTGAAAAGATCATCCTTTTAAAATATGGATAATGGAGCTTAGACAATATAACGTCCTTTCATATAACAAAATCACACAAAGTAAGAAAAGAAATGGGTACTTGTAGCTAAAGCTTGTGGATTCAATGTAAGCAAAAACTCTTAATAGATTGAATCTGCCTTCCAGCTACGGTACACCTACCTGTTTCATATTTGCAGCTCGCTTAAACTAACACGGTACTCCTGGAAACGTTTCAGACATGCTTACACACATTTCACAAACTTGCATGATCAGAAACATACAACTACTAAACATAATTGAATGTGATACAGGAACGGCTTGAAGATAATCCAATGAGGCATACGAATATTAAATGCTGTTGACTCGAACTTTGTGAGTGCAATTACAACTGGATATTAAATTGTGGTTTCATGATTCAGTTTTATCCATTGCTCAACTTTCAACTTGCTGACTTCTAGCCATACTTCAGAATTAGGTGCATCATATAAAGTCATTTCATCATCTATATATTCAAGTGAAACTTTGTATTTGCGTCACTTGGCTTGCCATTATTACACCAATAGCGCATCGTAAACTAAAATTGGCTCCTGTGTGCAATGTTTGAATTGTGCCCTTTTAAAGGATCTTGTAAACACTTGCACTTATACCTTTATTATCCAAAATGTGTCAAATAAAAACCGGGCGATAAAATTGTGTATATTTCCACAGTTTAAATGACAATTCTATTAACACAGTTCAAAGGTCACAACATGCAGCTGACAACTATCTTTTCTCTGTATTTAATATCTTCTGCAAGGTCTTAGGTCATAGATTCAGGCCATTGCTCCCGGTATGATATCCCAGCTCAGCGTACCCATCTGCATTCAATAAATAATTATGTCGTAGCTGGTTCTGACTAACAATGGCAACTGTGTGACGTTTTGCAAGGTAACAAAATAGCACCTGCTGCGTCTTCATGTGGCTGTAACTGTGCCGGTAAATCAGCCAAATACCCAGCAATCTCAGCTTGATTGCCATGCGTTTTTATGAGACACCACAAATAACAATTCTGTTGATGATCGTCAAAGCTACTGTGCACCATGTGTCTTTGCTGGCGCAAATCTATTTGGGTCTATTTACATGAACATTCTCAGCAGTTAAGCTAATGGTTCCTGATGTGGGTATGACATGTTTAAGGTTCAATAAATCTTGAAAAATGCAATTTGCCTTTCTCGAATCCACCAGGGGCATTTTTACGTCCACAGCGTCACATTTCTTTCCAGTGCAAGCTCATTTATTTTACTTTTTGTAGACATTCTTCCAGATACTGTCCAACTCAAAAGCGTATTTTCATTTCGTGGTATGAATACGCATTTTGAAATAAACAAATAACGTGGTAAGACTGTGTTAATCTTTTATGCAGGTGTACAGCAATAATCACCAGATAACGGTGAAACATGCCGCATATCGACACTTACCTCACACCTGGGTGTAGCGCTCCTTCTATAGAGATTAGGAGTGCTCCACCAAATACCACGATCAGCCAAGTGACTGGTATTCTCCGTTTGGTTGGTTTTAATGTTTTATTAGTACATTTTAATAGACCTAGTGATTTATCCGTGAAGGCATAATATTCATGGACACTGTGGTGGTAGGGTACAGTGAACACCCAGGTCTGTAATCAGGATAAAGGTGTCATGTGGATCGATAAGCGCTTTTGCCTTGCTTGAAAAACAATTTGACAAAGTCAAATGGTTAAGTATACAGATGGTGCCATGGAAGTTACGCCAGTTATTATTTAGGGTATAGAAAGACTCTTTATGGAGGGTGTATATCATAAGTGGCTTTAACGTACTCGACGCTTGCCTGCCAAAGGAATAGTTAAGGAACGTTGAATAAAAACAGAGGAATTTTTGTGTAGAATAAGACACTACCACAATTTTGTAAACACAATCACGTAAGCCAACTTTAACTACCTACTACCTTGTCTCTCATTATTATTTAGATCCATGTTTTAACTGAAATGATTTAGCTTTGAGGCAATCTTGCTTCATTTGTTTCAAAAGTTCGCAATAAAATTATTTGCACACATAATTCATACTAAGGATGCTTTCCTATACTAATTCAAATACTTTGTTGATTATTTGAACATGTTCAAAACTCAAAATGGCTAATACTTGTGTTGGACTCAATATCTCGTCAGTTGAACCTCTGCAGAGACGGGTGATCGGTATTACACACTTACCCCCCCCCCCAAGTAAACTCTTCCGATGAATAAGTAAACCAATAAAAACAAATAAATAACTTCAACGGTTCACTTCAGTACCTCGTATAGCATAGGTTGTAAGGGAGCTTCCTTAGTAAGGCAGGGTGTGAGTTTCTGTGGATGTGATCATTCAAAGTCTACCGTTTCATCAAGATGTTTATGCAATTTCAACGTGCAAGGTATTATGCTCTCCGTGATACGTGTAGTTGGCAACCATGAAGAGGGTTTATTCTCAACAGAACTTCTGCTCAGCCGCATAGGGTGCTTGGTAGAATAACGCTTAAGTGTCTAAGGTACATATTTCGGATGCATGGGGACAAAAAACACGTGAAGCGTGCATGTCGATTCCACCCTAAATATATCTGAAGAGTAATCTGAAAGCTCTGCTGAGATTTCATGGCAGAGTTTAAGAGGTCCTAGGGTAGAGACTCGAAGTGGATCCAAACTTACGACTTTAAGGGCAGAGACTCGTTATAGATCCAAGTTAACGACCTTAAGGACAGAAGTCTCATGTAGCACCCTTGCTGAAATAGCCAAAACACATGCTTATGCAAGCACTTTGAAAAAACGATATCTATATATCTTTATTTCGCACGCAATAGGTACATATTAAAAAGACCACAAATTCACCAACATAAATCAGTCGAAAATGCAATAAATAATTAAATAAATAAATAAAAAAAAAATAAAATAAAAAAAAAAAATAAATAAACAAATAAATAATAAATAAATAAATAAATAAATAAATAAATAAATAAATAAATAAATAAATAAATAAATAAATAAAATGTAGGTCTTACATGTATCTCAAAGAAATATAATCCTGATCCGAGATAAATCCGCAGAATGTTCACAGCGTGCGAGATTTCCTGCTGTAATGACATTAATTAACCTACCATCACGAGCCAGACAAATATTACGCACCAACCTGGCCATTACTTCAGTTTCACTCTCCTCGAACTCAGGGGTATATAACTGTTGAAACCATTGACCATAAGTTGAGCAAGGGAAATGATCTTGTCTATTTTGTGGTTCCGAGAAATCACATTTAGGGAGTTGCAGATATTCGAGCACCCTCTGTTAAGGGGTAATAGGCCACAGATACTAACTATTGCTGTATAACATAATTCCCCTCCCGCCTTTTCGACAGGAATATCAGAGTTGGATCAGAAAGGCATACAGTAAGTTTTAAATGCGGATGCCTAATATGCGAGAATATTTTGCTGAATTGTGCCATACGTAGATTGACCTGCATGCTAAATCTGTGGACTGAATTTTGAATGTTTTCGTCATTTTCCTTGGGTAAAAAAACAAGACTTTAATTGTTACATTGATATTTATTTATCATATATTATTCCGTCCATGTACACATGAACATTTTGGTGTTTTCAATATATGATAATATGATTTGAATATTTACTTTAATTTCGGGCCCATCACAGCGATTGCATTTCCAAACATGGAAAGATGTGTGTAGGCTCCACTGGCAAACATAACATATGGAAAGCATTTGAGTTTAACTTAACTTGTTGACTCTAAATAATCAATGATAAAGAATCCCGTATTAGGTTCACACTATCTAAGATGACGACTCTTTGGCGATGGACTACATTTTGCGAATAATGTGTAACAGAATTACCAGTATAATTTATGCTATATTCGATAGACTCCTGCAAGCTGTTGGAGTACAATGTACTTTATCTGAGATTTCAATTCACGGGATCGCTAATGAAGTATTCTTGTTTTAGTTAGCTGATTACTTGTCGTTTTCAACTGAATGGCATACAACATGGGCTATTCTCAGCCCTTGCCGAAAGCAAATTAGTCCATTTTATTGGACAGAGAACCAACAGTGTAAGTTTTCATGTCACTTTGGATTCGGATGATTTGAGACATGTTATGCAATGAACACGGATAATAATAACGATGTTCATGTAACTCGACGCCTAACCAAAATGATCTATATCCCAGCACAATTATCTTGATTGTCTATATTTGGCCTGCAGTGTGATATGATCTGAACCATGCCTCCACCACCTGGTCACGATGCCACTAATGAAAAACACCCTTAAGATAAATCTAACGATCAACTCAAATAGCGCAGATGCTACAGATGTTTTCCTGCTGCTCAGATCAGAGTGGCTTTGCATTAATATTACAAACCAAAGCATGAAGGAAATGCGTACATACCAGATGTGTATCTTAATTACAATCCACCCCGAGCAGCGTCCTGTAAAATTGGATTGACAAAAGCGCGGGTGAGCAGAACAGAAAATCTCCATATATACTGAGAACAAGTGGGTCAACTTAAAGAACATCTAGCACTCTGCTGTAATTATCGTTGATGAATTCTCAGCGGGGATGAAACTGGGTTCAGATAGATTGTTTGATAGGATAGCGGACAACAAACGACATGCACACGACGCACACCAGTGGTGACACCAAAGTGGGATATGTGATCTTACCTTTAAGAATGTATTCAATTTGGAAGTGAAAAAAATACTTTGATGTTTTTCTGCTGTTCTGTGTTTGTGATTCTAAAATTAGTAGGTAATTACCTTTGAAGACGGAAAATTTCGTGAGGTACGTTCTCTTGGCACATGTTCGTACCGTACATTATGATAAGAATTAAGGCGTATCGCTGGCATTCACGGAGCGCACGACCTCCGTGCCCCTTACAATAAAAGATACATAGACGGTGATAGACTCCATTCATGTATCAAACCTGTGGTTCTTTGTGAACAATCTGAGCCGACGTCTGCTTCTTTCTCTTATGTCTGATGTACATCTTCAAAATATATGTTTCCTGTGGGCAAACATATACAATCTCCGTGCTTTAAGGTCCAGCATGGCTTACTACCTGGACAGTTGAGAAGAAACGGTAAGGACCTGGGCCACTTTTCAAGAGCTAAACACAGGCCGTGACTCAAACACAGGCCGTGTTAACATCATATATTGTTGATTTAACAAGAAACGAAAATGTACATCGGGCACAACATTCACTTTGCTACCAGCTGGAAACCAGAGTCACCCGCTCAAAATGATACAGATCTAAAAACAACAAAATCCTAGTCAGTGCTCATTCCTACATTGGCTTCAACGTCAAAATTAAGTGCATTGATGAACATAAAGTCTGCTTCCTGAAATTAATTTGAGAGGCAAATAAAATATTACTGATTATTTGCAGACCTCTCAATTTACAGTCTTAATGAGGCGGTGTGCTGTGTTGTTTGTTCGTTTTGACCTTTAATTTTTTATGAAAGAAAATAGCATTTGGTCATATATTTTTCATAAAATTGACTTCATCCGTTGATGATACAAAGTAATTTGTATGGAAAGATAAACAGTCTAGCCTTGGCTCTTTCTCTAAGGTGCAGCATCTGGATTATTCGTTATCATCACGCCTTATTAAGCATGATATATCCAAGCCGAGGGGTTTTTAAGTCTCCGGACTGAGGTCACAAATCATACGCCATAGAGTATCAATTTTGCGGTCTACCATCCCTGATGCCATTCCATTCCGGAAGTCAATTCAGCGTTCAACCCCACAAATTGCCATGTCGTGGACAGTGGCCTGGATTCTTCATCAAAATCTTGGGTAATTGTACACATTTAATCAATAAGAAAATGTTTAATGGAATTTCAGTCTCTGTTCTGTCAAAAGAACCTCATGAATGCAATATCCCTATTTGCGACCAAAAGCATGGCCATGTCTTGTACGCCAAGACATCTGCATCCGCACTGCAATTATCGCTCAAGATCAGGTGCTTGGATACTGCTCTGCACACAGGAATGTCATCTGCCGGGATTTAACGAGGAAAATTGAAGAAGTTAATCGCGCATTTGATCCAGTTTGAACTGAGTCAACAATGTGCTCAGCACATAGACCGTTTTGGAAGTCCCTAAGCAGATTTCAATTGATCCTGCTATAGAAGATTTAGCATGGCTATGCTTAGCCAGGAAAAGTCCATATTCAGTAGCGTCACATATATTTCCTAGTTTAGGGGGATATCATCCTGCGGTATAGAAGTATTAACATTACAGCCCCGGAATGTTTCATAACAATTATGAAGATCATTCAATAAGATAGAAGATATCCGTTGAATCTGGTAGATTTATTTATCTATTACGTAAGTTGGATTGTCTGTCAACTCAGATTATAAGATGGGTAGTACTCCGTCTTCCATCCGTCTGACGTCTGTTTACAATTATCATTTTTGACTTCCTCTCCACAACCACTGGCCCGATTCGCTTCAAACTGTGTGGGGGTGTACCTTGGGTGGTTACCTATCCACCATTTGCAGCCATTGAGTCACATTCCTGAGATTTGTTTATTTTAGCGATTTTTTATTCACATTTTTCTGCAACCTCTTAAGCTTCTCCGAAACCACTTGGCCAATTGCTTTGCAATTGCGTAGGGACACTGACCTTTTCTGCAAACTGTCTTTCAGATTGTGCTGAAATGTTGAAGAATGTACCTCGTGGAAAAGTCAGTCAACCTGTTCAATAGGTAGCGATGCCCCAGATCACTGATTTTTATGGAATTCGGATACTTGCCGGTTAATGCAGACATTCCTTTTGTTAACAATGTATGTCGATGGAGATTGCAATGGAGAACTCACATTTTCAACTCCATTGGAAAGGATTAATCAGATTTTACGGGGGGGGGGGCGAGCTCCTTCAAATTGTCACACTCTAGTTATTTTTACATTTCTTCATGATATATATTTATTTATATAGCTATGTACATGTATTACTTTGATTGTTTATATATTTTTATTGTTCATTTGTTGCCCAAATGTCAAAAATTTTCTTCCGAAACCGCTCTGCCAAATACTTTGAAATTGTGCGGGGAAACGTCTGAGGATCCCTAAAACTTAATTTGTTTACTAGGTGACACTGCGATTGTCTATTTTTTCGTGAATGTTTGTGTGTTTTCGCTTTTGCCACTTCTGTAAAATCATCACCCAGACTGTGTCAAATTTGGTTGGAAATGCACCCTGTGGAAGGCTGAAATAATCTTGTTAAGTAATTCACATTGCTTTCATCCTTTTAACATTTTTTTCCAGTTCAGTTGTTTGTCTGTTTATGCATGGCGTCCTATTGATTAAAATGTGAACACTATATGAAGACTGCTGCAAAGGAAATCCACACTTTCAATTCTTCCAATTTGTCAGCCAGACTCATTTACAAACTTGGTGGTGAAAGTAATCTGGATGGGCTACTGAGTTTGACGAATGGCCATGCTCCACTATTTTTAAATTAGTTTATGAGCGTTCATTTTGGAGGAAATTAAAAAAAAAAATTCTTGGAATATAGTCGACCTATTGTATTGAAATTATATATGGACGCGGTTCAAACACCACGAAAAGTTGATATAATTCCATCGTGTGTCCTTCTTTTTATAACATTTAAAATAAATATATAATACAGCCGTAAAAACGACTCAAAGTAATTGGATTTATCTCTTGTTAGAGAATATTGAATATTTGCATCTGTACACAGGTGTAAAAACAAATTTCTGCGACCGGTTTGGAGCGCTGAAAACATATGAAAACGCCGGAGAGTTACCGGTCTAATGAGTCGCCTGACTTAATTGTTAAGAACTTCTCTCTGTCTCAAATTTGTAAGGTTCTAATTATGGTCCATATTCCGGCAGCTGTAACGCCAACAAACATATTCAAGGTGAATTGAAGTATTTATAGAATCTAGTTTAGGATTGAATTAGTATCTTTACTTAAAGCAGATTCGAAACATGTTGCAAGGCCACGCCAAGTGAAACAATGTACGTGGTTTGCTCTACCAGAACGGGTTTTTCTGTTAAAGATATATTTGTCAAAAAAAAATATTAAGGGAGAGGACAGTTTACACCCGGGCATTCTTTAGGCAATTTTCTTGGGGAAGCAAAACATTAATTTTCATCCGGAGATCTGTGCCATTCATTATCTTCTAAATGTAAAATATGCAGTTTGGGATCATAGATCAAACCGTTTAAGCAAGCAACTATCCGCCAGAGATTTTATGGGCTTTTCGTGCCGGCTGGCATGGTTGCTGATTACATCATCCGTGTACAACACATACATAGTTTCTTTCTTTTTTTTGTTTTTGTTTTTGTTTTTGTTTTGTTTATTTATTTGTTTGTTTGTTTGTTTCTGTTTTTCTTTATTTCTTTCTCTCTCTTTCTTTCTTTTTATCTTTCTCTCTCTCAATCTCTTTCTTTATTTCATTCTTTCGTTCTTTCATGAACTTTAAAACTTTTACATGTTCAATTTCGAAACTCTTAAACAGTAACGCACGTTTCCAACTACTGCCTTAATATTTGTCAACATTGGTATCGTATGAAGCCATGGTCAGAGTTGTCGTCATAATAAAAAAGATACAAAATTTTAAACCTTTGATGTTCTCCAAACTGTCATAAATACAATTCCAGCTGTTGTGCACGGCATAATGCTGATGGAACATCAATGGAAGCTGTTTGAAAAAAGGTTCACTAGTTAAATTGTGCGGAAAGCGGAAGTTCAATTTTTACAGCTCTTAACATTTAAGTTTACTTCAGTTTCCAAGAAACGTTTAAGCATAATTATCACATCATACTGCTTCAAGCAATTAAATGCTATGATCTAACTTTAAAAAAATGTGTCCTCACAGAGAACCTCAACTAAGTCAAACGCCAAACTAGAGTCTACTCACTCTTTTTGGCAGCTAAAGAACCTGCTTTGTGCTACTATATCTTCGATATAAATTAACATTTCAAACATCATTAGTAACTGGTATGTGCCCATAATGGCTGGGTATAGAGTAACCAGCTTGATACAACATGCACAAGGTGCCTCCTTTGCTCCATTTTTTCTACTTTCATTTTTTACTTCCAATAAAAAACAGTGTTCCTAATAACATCAATCCATATAAATGTGTATCTAGTAACTAACTAGTATGCCAAATAATTTAGGTATTCTTTCTCATAATATCAGAAGATTGAAAGATTTTCAAAAAAGGAAACAGATATTTAGGTCGTTAGATCAAAAGAGAGTGTCAATTATTATGTAACAAGAGGTTTGTTGCACTCCAGATATTGAAAATCAGTGGTATGCTAAGTGGGGATATAAAGTATGTTAAAACAAAGGTCAAAGAGATACCAGAGAAGTATGTATTTTCTCTGTTTGTTTAAGAGTGATTTTGAATTTGAACTACTGTATAGTAAAAGATAGCCAAGGGCGATACATTATTGTAGACATGACACCTTATCAAAAAAAAAAAAAAAAAAAAAAGGTATATGGTTATAATGAGAATAAACCAGATTTGTTTAGGTAATGTATGCAGCAAATTGAAACTTTCTCAAATGATCATAAAATAATAGAGGGTGACTTTAAATTTGTTTTGGACACTTCTTGATAAAAGAAGGAGGTAACACCAACACCCATTTGAAAAAAAAACAACAAATTGTAATAATGTGGGTGGGAGATACAAATTTAGTAGATACTTGGAGACCAACCAGTACAAATACATATAAATACTCTTGGAGAAATAGAAATTCATATCATGGATACTGACGACTCGATTATTTCTGAATTTTGTTTGAATTGTCAGGATATGGTCAAAACTCGGATATTATTCCGGGTTTTTAGTTTGATCATTCTCCAGTTACACTTAAATTAAATTAAAACTAAGAACCGAGGGGACCAGACTACTGGATACGTAACTGTTCATTTTAAACGGAAATAGATTATATGAATCTGATGAATCTGATTAAAGAAACTATAATAGGAGTATCAACATAGAACATGAAAACAAAATAGGAGATATGATTCTGAAATCAGATACGGTTAAAATCAAAGTACGTATGAAGACAATACAATATTCAGAACAACGTAGAAGAGATTTAAAAAAATGGAAGATCCGCTGCAAAACCTACAGCAAAAAGTTTCCCAAACTGAAAATGAAGAGCTTGAGAAACTGATTTAAGATACAGCACTAAATTTGGAAAAGGATATAGAACAAGAGGGCCAATGATTTAAAATTTTTAATGGTATAATGAAGAAGAGAAATGAACAAGATATTGAAAAGAGATATAATAACAATAAAGTTATTTTAAAACTGAAAGGTAGAAAATAGAACAATAGAAAAATAACAGAACCATAAGAAATATTTCAAGAGGAAAACAGATTTAATAGTGACATGTGCACCTCGATTTTCTCAACTTCTAGTGGACAGAATAAAGATATACCAGAATCATATATTTAAATTTTACCTCACAATGAAGAGATTATATCCAAATTATCCGGAGATAGTAGAATTGTAAAAGAGAAATTACAGGAATATAACTTTTAAAAACCGTAACAACTGTCCCTAACAATAATCACCTATATCTGATGATTTCCTTGGGGGATTTTATAAAATGCACTGGACAGATTGTGATAATTTACTATTAGAAGCTTTGAGTACAGCTTACAGAAAGGGAGTTTTATCAATAACACAAAGCAGTATATCAACACTACTATTATTAACCCCCCCCCCAAAAAAAAAGATCTGCAAGAACTTGAAAGTCTGCATCCATTTTCTTTTCTTAACCCAGATTATAGGTTACAGCAAAATGTTCAGCTTATTCATGAAGACACATCTGGATTCCTTAAAGACAAATACATTGGAGAAAATATCAGAGGAACATTTCATTTTTATGCGTTTCCCGATCCTATTAGTTTTATATTTCGAGAAAGCTTTTGATTATCTGGACCGGAATTGTATCGAAAAATAAAAATACTATAATTGTGGAGACTCGTTGCAAAATAGATAAAGATTTTCATACAGAAATTTGAAATTGCACCTGAATACTGGGTGCACTTCTAAACCTTTACAGTTACACGTCGGGTGAAACAGGGGTGTCTTATTTCTGCTTGTATCTATATTCTGTGGGTTGTTTATACCAAAGGATGATCAAGTTAAATATATTGAAATTACGTCACATGAGTTCAAGATCTCTAAATTTGCTGATGATGCATCCTGTAATCTGATTTCTATAAAGACACATAGAACAGGATGTTTTCCTTTACACAGAATCTGAGAAGGTATTGGGATTGAAGACAAATCAAAGCAAAACTAACCACGGGGGGGGGGGGGTCCTATAGACATTGCCTGCTCCCCAATCGATTTTTTTTCTTGAAAAAAAAAATAATAAATTTAAACCAAAATAAAACTATAGTATTAAGAATTTATAGTATTAAGAATGTGACCCCCAAAAACAGTGTTTTAGTGTTTGGTGAAAACCTAAGCCTCAGTTGGACAAATCTACCTGTAATTTTGCTTGGTTTGGAAATAACATCAGAACGATATAAGATTGAAAATATTAATTACGTACAGAAACAAAACTTTAAAAATCAAATCATAAGCAATATACCAATTATTAATTTTAGTATAGGTGCTCCCAATTGGTTCAACTTGAAAAGGGGGTTGGGAATTACTCATCTGACTTCAGAGTTTTTAACCATTAAGTGCGCAAGAGTGGAAAAACTGACAGCTGGTATGGATTGTAAATGGATAGAGTTAGTTTAGCTTTAATTTCTGTGCATAGATAAATTCTTATGCGAATGTAACTTTTATTTTAAAAATCATTAGATATATTTTCCTGAGGCTCAAAGTGAATTATGGTATGAACTTACTTAAATTGGAGCAAGTATAATTATTACGTACAGAAACAGTCGCTGAAATAAAACAACAGCCTATAAGGTTTAATTCACATATTAAGATTGATGAACAAGTGCTTCTTATAGGAATTGGTACACAGATGAGTGTGTTATATCAAAGATTTATTGAAAGACAATGAAAGCTCCTTATTTAATCAGAAATGTGTCCAAAATTCAATATTAATGCAAATTTTGTTACCTACCATACAATAATCTGTGCAATTCCAAGAGAATGAAAGAGTAAATTTTATCAGATGATGTAGAGCAAGCATAGTGTGAAAAAATAATTGATCTAATTTTGAAATGTTGCTAAATTACCTAAACACATATATCCAAAACTACTGGAAAACTATGAATGCAAATTTTCACTATTCAGGAAAAGACTTATATATTTCAATTACGCAAGGTGATTGGTCTAATTATGTAAAAAACATATATCTAGCTTCACTTTCATTAGAAATTCGAACCTTCCAATTTAAACTTTTGCAAAGTATTAACTAAACTAGAGGGACACTATCGTTGTCGATTTAAATACCTGTAGTTTCTGTAGCGAAGTTTTTGAAACAGTCAAGCATTTATTTTGGGTCTGTAATTTTGTTACAATATTTTGGCCGCAAGTTTTTTCATGTTGCAAATTAAATGACGTTATAATACACACTTTTAAAACAGATGAGGTGTTGCCCATAATATACAACTAGTCTCCAATTTGATTTTTATCCTTGGCAATAAATATTTTAATGCTTTATATAATAGTTAATACTACTGTATTCTTGGATGCTATTAAATATTTACTGTTTTTTCTGCGATATATGCTGTATTGTAATGTTATATAATATCGGTACTGAACTGATGTACTGATACTGCTGTACTGTGTTTTGACATGCAAATGGGGGGGGGGGGGGCAGTTCAAGCCTTAAAAGTTGACGATTTTCAAACCCTTTATACAAATATTGAGATTAGAACTTTTTTGTCTTAAATTTGTGACCATGCTGCATGCAATGAAAGATTCCCACAAGAATATTACTGGCTGTTTAGGACCTTTTTAATGTTTACAAAATTAAGTATTTTCAGTTTAATGGAGATGTATATGCAAGTCCAACTCTTATTTAAGTATAACAAACTATATTCCATCGAATCAAATTAGGGTTTGATGGTTTGGTTGGGTTTTTGTTTGTATTTCGTGGGTGGTGGTGCTTCCGTTTGTTTGTTTTTTTTCGTTTTTGTTTGTTTGTTTTCGTTTTTTAACAATGACTTGGTGCAAGGTTTTTGCCCATGTTGCCAGACGGGCCACGTTCTAAGATCCTAGATTAATTTAGTGGACGTTTACGAAGTATGGGCTAATTTATAGATCAATAACCCCTGTAAGAGTATACATACTTATTACCTTGTCCGCTACTGTAGAAATATGCAGAATACCACTCTTGCAACAGAGATGCAAATACACATGAGTGACCAAATCTTTGTCTGTATGCAAAGGTGTCCAACTTTGATGTGCTCCGTTGTCGGTATACATTGTTCATCCAGTTTATATTCTAGCCATTAGCTGAAATATAATGCAGCGGTATTTACAAATCAACCAGTCATATCCGGTGGAAAACGACGTTCAAGGGACCGGTGTGAGTGAGGTGTTGGGTATCATTTTTGCGAGTTTATACCTCTCTAATGTGCTTACCTAGGTGCGTAAAAGTGATGTGAAGTTGTGTCACATGCAGAATATATTTCAGTTGAAACTTGAAAATGCCTTATAATTTTATAAAGCTTTCACACATACACGTACACCCACACTCACACACACACACACTCAAACACACACACACACACACACACACACACACACACACACACACATATATATATATATATATATATATATATATTTATATATATATATTTATATATATATATTTATATAAATATATATATATAAATATATATAAGAATCTTAGAGAGAATACCTAGATTTAAGCTAGTATACTTGAGGATAATTTCCAGATTTTTAGAAACCACTCAAGAAAGAGAACGTAAAGATAATGGTCAAAGTGGATGCATTGCCTGGAAATCCTGGCATCTTTGTGTCCTTTAAAATAAACGTCGAACATATTGCAACCATATTAAATATGTATGCTTCGATTTTCATGAGCGGCGGAGTATCAACAGATATTGCATTTAACTTCTGAATTGAATGTGGCAGTTTAAAAACATCAGGGGTACAGTATATATATATATATATATATATATATATATATATGTGTGTGTGTGTGTGTGTGTGTGTGTGAGTGAGTGTGTGTGTGTGTGTGTGTGTGTGTGTGTGTGTGTGTGCATACTTTTGCCACTTATAAGTTTCTTGCTGTAGTTTCATCGTTAAACTCTGCCTGTGTCAATGACATAAAATGAACTGTATTGATTTCAACAATGCACACTGGCGTATGTACCAGATATTACATCAGAGAGAACAAAATGCAAGAAAGGCACATGGTATACGCAAAGCAAAGTGGTTCACACAACTGGCCACAAAATAGGAAAACGGGCTTTTGTAGTTACAACAAGTGGGGATATCATAATGGTTGGTGGCGAAAGTTTAAAAGCGCCATCCAACTGGGTTAGAGTCATAATTCATTTATTTGACAGAAATACAAATACAAGATGAACAATACAAACAGTATGTAATAGATGAAACTGAATGACATGCTATTGTTTGTAGAAAAAACACACACAATGTCAGGAAGACCCCAGCTAAGGACTGCTTGTCCGCTACCACTGGGGCCACCTTAGGAGAGAAACTACAGATGGATATTACCTTGCAAACAAAAGTCCCAGATTTTACAAAATGTATGAAGAGACATGAATATAAGCAGTGTAGAGGATATTATTTAACAGAAAACTTCCAATAAAAAATACTCGTCTATTACAAACAAAACAATCTGGAACAGTGCACACAACTTCGTATTGCTGTAAGAAATACATTTTTGTGTAATAAGATGGGCCATAATAAGAATGTGTATATATTTTTTCGGTGGTGCAGGGAGGGAGATGTCTAATAAGGAAAGGGATATAATATCTAATACATTGTTCTGAAGTAGATTTTGCAGGTTTTGGGAGGTGGACAGTTTCTCCATTTCTTGTTTGGTAGGAATGAGTTTGCAGAGGGAGTGCAAAAATGTTGTCAAAATATGAGGGTAACTGCTTTCAGGGTTCGCACAGAGCTTGAAAAGGCTTGAAAAGTATGGAATTTGAATGCCCTCTGTTCCAGGCCTTGAAAAGTATGGAATTTCATAAAGAAGTCTTGAAAAGTATGGAAAATTGTTTTTCCGCTTTAAAAAAAAAAACGAAACAGAATGAAAAAATCTATTTGTGTGACTTTATTTTAATGTTTGTTGCAATACCTACGATCGTAGTTTGTTTTCATTGCTAAATATAGCATCTATGGGGGTTTCTGCATTGCACAGCATCATGGGAGGCACCTTTTTCAAATTCAACTCTCTCAATGCAACGGGATTCTTTGCAAGATTTGAAAAACAAGCATGCGTCATTTTGATCACGAGTGATGGTCCATCATGAATTCAGGGCTCGACAATTCGCATGTCCGAAAGCCCGGGCTTGTCCGAGTTGGGTCGGGCTGGTGGAAATAAAAAAGTGCTATCCTTGCGGGCTAGTTGGAATTTTTTACCAGTAGTAGTAAAATCCGTCAAAAAATATTTTGCAGGGCAAATTCATCTGCAAATTAACATCAAATGCTATCTATCGGTGGGTTCAAACAGTGTTAGAAAAAAAATACGTGCCGTGAGATGACTTCCCGGGAAAAAACAGCACACAACTGCCAGTAGTCAAAGTCAAGTGACAGCGTGGACACCGGGTTGGATCTGCAGTGAACTGACGCAGCCTCACGGACTGATTTGGAACACATTCGGCAATTCCCGCTATCCCATACCTTTGCGTATTTGACTGTGACTCCAAATAATTGTTGCAATAAACACCAGAATCTTTATTTTCGTATGCTGCAATAAAAACAAAGATTCCCGTTTGTGTGTTCCCTCCGTAAATTCACACATGTTCACTGGGTGGAAGCCATGATGAAAACACCGTAGCACGAGCCGTGATTGGCTCATTTTTGCATGTGACTCAATTGACCAATCGGGTGATGTGTTGTGCATCAGACCACATGGGCAAAGCAGCTGTTTGTGTACAGTTGCAGGAAAGATGTAGACGGTGCGCACGCTCGATTTCTGATTTGAAATATTAAAATTTTCGTTTGAATTTGATTTAAGAACACCGTTTATTGCGAGGAACTTGCCAATACTGTATACGCAAATTTACTACGATGTACCGATAGCATTCATGGTAGGTACGCAAACGATATGCATCCCATCAGCGCATCACACCATCAGAGGCACAGAGAAAGGATCCTGAACTGAAGCCAATGCACCTATTCAATCGTTATTAGTTTATACGGACTGCTATAGTCCCAGAAATTACAATGTATTTTTCAGCGTTAGTCACCCCATGCAAATAGCTTACTTTCAATTTGTATTTTTGATATTTTGCCAGTTTCACTGTCAAACAGTTGCAGCTAGAATAATTAAATTTGACATTTTTTTGCGATTTGGCAAGCGACAATAAGCGGCAAATACATTTTAGGGTAAATGGTTTGTCTAGGCCTTAGCATTGTTAGAACTTTTATCAGGACAAGTGGATTTTGAAATCTACTTGCCCAGCGAACAAGTGATTTTTTAAAAAATTGTCGATCCCTGAATTATGGATAAATGACCGTAAATGTTTGCCGTATGCATAAATTGTGTACCAAGCCGCAACAACAATGGGAGGCGGTTCATATAATGAACTTGGCTTGGAAACCCCAAATAAAAGGACTGGGTGTTGCCTGCAAAACAGGACAAATACAGCGTAAGATGCAAGGTGTGTCCAAGTTATGTACACTTGAAAAATATGGGGGAAGCAGCGCTTGCTAGTATCAATAAAAAAGTTGTTTTTTTTCTTCAATATATAAATTGTATACATTGGTCCCCCTCTTGTAAGCCACCCCCAAAGAGATTCCACTCCCTCTGCAAAGGCCACTTTGCTGTGCAGCAAGTATGGCATTTTCATAATATTTTCGCCCTGAAGAGAGAGCACCTGTCATAATAAGGAAACATTTGGGGTGGCCTTATAAGAGGGGAACCACTGTGTGTGTGTATATATATATATATATATATATATATATATATATATATATATATATATATATATATATATATATATATATATATATATATATATATATATAAATACATACCCATAAAACCACGGATAATTGAGTTTGGAATTTTGGAAAAAATGGTTTGGAAAGTACTTGAAAAAGTATGGAATTTTGACTTTGCTATGCTGTATGAACCCTGTGCTTTTGTTCAAGTCTGAAATAAAACTTTATAGCTCTTAATTTAAAGATATCATATACTTTTAAAGTATTTGGTTTTTGATACAATGGATCTGTGTGGGCATAGAATGCTTCATAGCATATGAGACGCACAGCTTTGACAGAGACATTTTTCGTCACTTTCACGTCTGAAGTGCTATAAAGTTTATATTTTCATACGTGGTAAGTCGCAGTATCCAGACAGCATAAATAAAAGCACTCAAAAGTTATGACGACTATTTGAAACAAATTGGATCCAGATCCTACAATTCAAGACATCGTGACACTGAATTTGTGGAAAAAAATCAATGGCTTTTTTTCTTTAAGGTTTGCATTCTCCAAGTACAGACATTTAGAGTTTAAAAGATTACCCATAAAATGCAATTTAACTTTGATTGATTTATGAAAAGAGTGCGCATCTAGGTGAATCTGAGATTCTTAGTTCGCAGAATGACTTTTACTACGCCGGAAATAAGAAATGAATTGCCGGAACTAATAATTTCGGTAAACAATGATGAATACCTTAACGTGTATTTGTCCCGTTAGCCGTGCCTGCAACGGATACTATGAGGTGTAGACACATAGATTCTATTTTTTACCTTTCAGACCTTACACGCATCTTGAGCTCGTCACTTTATATGGGAAGTCGAAGTGTTTTGGCAATTAGTAACAGTCACTGCCATCAATAAGGAACCTCGACTTCCCTGAGCGTGACTCATCCGTGAAAGTACTGATGGGGCCAAGGTGGTCAAACTGTCTTGTCAATGTCAACTTATTTTTCTCAAACACGATGGAGGATTGAAATGACATTACAAAGCTTTACTGGTTTATGAGGTTGGGAGCATCCACGGGAAAGCCAACTCAACAACGAGCGGTACTGGCCCCGTACCATGTATTTAAGTGCAATGTGTTGTCCTTTGGATAATTGAAATATCATCTTAGTAAGTTTAGCCGACCAGGCATTTTTGCATTTGATGAAAACTTAGAAACAGAATTGACTCAGTTCTGCAACTTGCTATCTCTCGTGCAAGGACTTCGTCTGCCTGACTGTCAATCTTTCGCGCCACATTCAGCCAAACGTAATTACTTAATTTATTGATACAAAATTAACTCGGTTACATGGTGCTTAAGTAGAAACTGGTGACCAGTAAAGAAGGCTAAAAGTAATCACGTAATGTAGAAACAGATATGACAGGGGGAGATCAGTATCGACTTGAATTAAAGAATTTGACGGATCTCGCTAGGTCACCGACCCCTTTTAGAGTGATGATATATGCAGACAAAATAGTCTAGGCGCTACTTCAAATTGATATGCTACGATAATATTATATACAGAGTTTTTAGCCTCGACACAGCATTTAGAGTTGGAGAAAGCAATCAGAACTCAAAACTAAGAACGATTTTACTTGACAACTTGTATAAAATAAGTACATAGATTAGGTATGCATAACATTGTCACTTCTCATAAATAAAGAACACACCAATACTGCAATTGTAATTTGAACGACCTGCTCATTCCTTACCGGCGATGGGAAAGGAAACAAAGGAATCAAGAAGTCAACATTACCGAAGTCCTTCCTGGAGCGTACAAGAAAGGTTGTTGGCTAGAAGCACTGTACTACTATAGCTTCCTCTGATAACGCAATTTAAAACAGCTGGTAAAGGCGCAATTGGAGAGCAACAGACCCAGCAGTCGCCACCTAAAACTACCTTGCTGCTGTGAACTGGTGTTATCTCACAAAGTGTCACTCACGCATACAATTCTTCTGAGGACCTGGCAGGTTTGTGGACAGCAACACTAGTTTGTCAGTTCTTGAGACGTGTTACGTCTTACCTCGGCTTGCACACCAGTATCACAACGCCAAATCCAGATTAATTTTGCTTGCTCATTAGAATACATGACATGATTGTCATTACAGCCCGCCCCCTCCTCATTAATGAAGGTATGCATATATTAAGTCCCATTTTGTTGAAAGCCTTTGCTAAAATTCTGATGCAGGTTAGATTCGTCTTATTAGACTTTTAGTTTTAGTATGCGTGCTGCCCACAATCGTACTGTCAAACGTTTCCATCAGTAGGCATTATAGGCTGAAGTGATTTTTAGCAGTTGTGTTTAGAGGCTGGCATTTCCAGAATTCTAGTTTCAGATCGGTCTATCTATGCTGTGCTATTCGGGGCGTAAGCAATAAGCGTGGTTCTATTCTTCATTGGATAGTAGAGAACGCCTCGTAATTATCTGCATCCTTTTGCTATACGCAGGATTCCATCCTTTATAAGATATTAGTTTGTTGCTGCAAATTATCTATATTGTATTGATATAATCATAAATCTATGCTTTGTGGGCAAGGATAGCCTGTACCATTCTCTAAAGTCGCCAAATATCATCAGAGATCAATTTTTGGCGGTTTCATCTTGTGACTCAACCACCTGGGTATATTCTATTTAGGTAAAAGAGGAGAAAGTCAGAATTTTGGGTCGGTAATTAATGTTAAAATTAACACGTCACATCGAAGGTCAATGCACTGCTGTCTTTCACAAATACGCCGGCATTGAAGGCACTTTTTTCGGCCTTGTCGTTACTTTTAAATGTCATAATATTTCCTTGTCCCGTCTAATTTTACAAACATCTGTTATCTTCATTATTGTTGTCCCTTTATATCTCTACATGCAAAGCATGTTGAGGCAGAGGTGAATTACAAAATTGTTCGACCAAGTGTGGAGTGTCTTTCTTTTCCTCAACTTTTCTTCAGAAGCTTATTATCAATTTGTATATTATGGATTAAATATACACGTCTCCATTTGCACGGAATCTGACAATTGGTTCCTATCTTAAAGCATAGTTCTGAATGTAAGGTACTTTAAACAGCTTATCTCAGCCTTACTATTGGAAATGAAGATATTTCAGGCCACTAATACTTTCTTTCCCCTTAATCATCTTTCCCTCACAATTCCGTTGGTTAGTCTTTTTGATGGCTGAACACAAGAGTGGCGTGAATAGTGTGACATTGGTGGTCTTAAAAAGTGAAGTTCCACAGACGCAAAATAGAAACTCTTCTGTTAATTCAATTAAGTTCCATTGGATATGTAGTTAAATGATATTTACCTCTTGTGAGATACAATTTGGTTTCTGTATGTAAAGATTTAATTTGTCAGATAGCCATCTTTTGTGGATAGTTGTCTGTCAGTTGTAATAGAACATCCAGTCCCTTAACTCAGGTTGTTTCATTAAAAAACCCGTCTGGCGAGAGGAATGCCTAAAAAGAAGGCTTTGTGTCAGTTATTGCTCTAGAACAATCAGAAAAAACCTGCAGATTATTTCATACTTATGTATCTGTCATTTTCTTATTTCATTCTTGGATTTCAATATAAGCACAACTTTGTTTGTCACGGATATTTAACAATGCGTAGGTCTTTACCTACGTGGTCAGTGTATGGGAATATGATTTATATTACTTCCATGGGCACAAAAGGATTCAAAAATGGATAGAGACAAGTTTATTTGGGTTCATTTGAGAGTCCAAAAGTTCAAATTATGGAGTTTTGAAGGCATGGATGCATCGAATATTCGTTTACTATGTACATGTTTAACAACAGTCAACAAAAAAGTATAAGCTGTAACAATAATACGTGTAGGGTGGTCCATATGAGGACATATAAATAAGTACGATACAAGACATCGTGAAATTCCATATTAAAACTGTGCACAAAACTGGCAACATGATGCGTGTGTTTTCATAATGGTTTCACTTAAAAATTGGATAATCATGTAGAAGAATCATAGGTTTTCATTACTAGATTTCTATTATGACTAAGCCTAAATTGAGATTTATTAATTTTCATCTTCTTTTCTATTGCTGTGAACTTTGCCTTTTGGTACTGATGATACGAAGTGTATATCTTTTGATGCTTAGCCTCAGCTGCATTTCGCTAAAGTGGCCTTGGGTTGGTTGACGTAAGTTGAAGTTCATTTATTAAATAGCATATTAGGTATACGACGCACATAGTCCCAAAGAATATTTTAGGAAGAGACTGGCAATAAATGTCGCGGTGTCACCTTTCCCAGCCTTTTAGACTCACTTTAAACTTCTTAATTACTTAAACGACCGAATGCTCACAGGAAATGGGAGGTTAAGCTTCCATTATTTCTAAGAAATTATCTGCAGTCATTTGCGATAATTTCCAGCTTAATTTTTCAAGGCACGTTAAAAAAGGCAAATCGTCTCTGCAGGCGTGTGGTTATCTCTGATTGTCAATAACAGTTTTACTTTATACAGTGCCACATTTCTTTCGCCGGAAATTAAATTTCGATTATTTTGACAACTCGCTGCCCGTCACATAATGGAACAATTCCCGACCAGGTAGGTTGAAATCGAGCCGTGAGTACCACAGGAAGTAGCTTTTATTTCTAACGGGCTCTCTTGCAATAAAACACCCGGAATACGCGACATTTTCTGTAAAATGTGCCTCGGCTTGCAGTCGAAAATGATTTCATTTTCCGCAGATCCTTGATCGCAAACCAGGGGTGCATCTTGTATAATGCAATTTTGGCTGAGGCACTTGGTCTCAGGATCACACGAGGTTACACATATGAAGAATGGCGGCAACTCTATGTCCAGATACATATCATTTGAGTGAATAAGCTTACTGGAAAGTCCAGCTGAAAAAACAGAGTAAAGTTAAACAGAAGTCGTGAATAATACTGAAAAATGCATATAGTAGCAGTTATAAGTTACTAGGGGTGGAAGTTTGAAGTCAATCTTTAAATACTAAATCATTCATTTACTCTTTACACGAAAAGCAGCCGTACAAATCAGTGTCAAAAGTCAATTTATATATATTCCGAATGCACCAGAAGTCGGGTGGTAGCTTCTTATTCCAGCCTATCCTCCACCCGAAATATAAATCACTACCACGCTTAAGCCCATTTAAAGGTCAAAGTGCGGTTCTAAAAGAAACTTTACAATATGCTTGTCCGTACGATAGTCTGAACTATTGAGCAAGGATCCAGCTTAAAAACAGCGCAGCTTCCTTATCCCAAGCTCAAGACTGTGCGTATAGCTACGGTTCTGTGGCTTCTAAATCAATCGCCATTAGTCCAACTTTTATTGGATCTTTGAAATTAAGTTTCTCTCCATCGACTGATTGTATTTAAAACAATAATAATTAAGTAGCCTCGGGATACATCATGATGAGTCCTTCAGCACAAAGACAAAGCTTAATTCCTGACAAAGGTACGACAAGAAAGCTTAGAGCATACACATACAATCAAATCCCATGAGTCCCTTGTGGATTCCGGCTTGTCGTAAGCGCTTTATTAACAGCAAATGCCGGATCTTTCCTTGAGTCCCGCTTCAAGTATCCCATAATTGCTTAATGTATCGTAGAAAGCAGTTTCGCTGCTTGTTGCAGAATTGGCGCTTTTGGAATGCTCCGTGTGGCTTCCTTTATATACCATGATGCGCTGTTTTATTAGTTTTAACGAACTTTATAGGTTGCTTTACCCAAATTACTTCTATTCATGCTAAATTAATAAGCTCCAGCCTCGGGAAAAACTAGCGGTTAAAGAGATGGTGTTTTCTCAGATACCGGCACATTAAACAGGTGGGGGGAAATACAGGCGGTGGGCCGTGCTCATTCTTGTACTTAGTAATCATTACTCGAGCGACGCATGAATAGCTAGCCGACAGGTAACGCTCTAAACATATTGACGGTCATACATGTAAAAAGTACAGTTGGCGACACGGGATGCAGGTGGCGTATTGAAGGCAAACAATGGGCCAGACATGCTGGCCGTGCCGCTGTATGTATTGGCAATTGCTGCTTAACGAGAGGTGGCACATCCACACAATCCTTCATCATCATCAATCAAATGCACAATCGTGCTAGGAAATTGCTGCAACTTGTTTTGTTCAAGCAATAATTTTGTCCCAGTTACAGAAACCGGAAAATCGATTATCTCATAAATTTATTTGGCTATAGTACCAGGCTAGTTCTGCCTTCAGATGCCCGTCCTTTGTCTCCCTCGTCCCCAGACACCAAACTCAATATTTTTGTAAGTGGACAAGTGCTTGGATTCTATTGTATAATATTATTCGTTGTACCTCACCTGGTTACCATGACGGCGACTGATGTGTGCCATCTGCTGGTACGCCCCGCGGTAAGAGCACAAACTTATGGCGCCCGAGCCAATACAAACAGGGAATGTAGGCAGGAAACAGGACTATCAGTTATTCGGACCTTAAGAATCTGTTCCTTTAGATAAAGTTGGAGTAGTCGCACATGTTGATCATGACATTGTTATACGTGACGGAAGAGTCGGAAGGAATATTCATAGATATGGAGAAGAGATGTTACCTTTCGGAATTGATGTTGCTCCAAGGCTCATGATATTATACGAGCGATATCGATCTACTTTTCTGTCATCTGGCAGCCAACATAGTCGCCTGCAAAGCAGACCAACTCTATCACACTTGTCCTGCTCTGAGCTACAAGATTGCATTTACAGCCTTGGAGGAAATAGGGCATAATTATCCTTCACATAGTCTGATCAGCCAGTAAGGAGGTCGGTCATTATCACCTCGGTCATTGGCAGCATGTGTGTCTGTAGTCGTTACCACCATGGTAACGAATGTAGACTAGTTAGTCTTTACCACGTTAACGAATACAGACTAGTTAGAAATCAAGTTACTTTTGCAGCTGTAAGACAGTCTTAAATCGTAGACGGAATTCAATGACGAAAGTACGGGTATTTAGTTGTCAAGACACACAGGAGAACATATCAGACTGACCGTCATGAACCATACAGTCTCTTGTTGTATACTTCATAAAAGTTAGAGCTGTATAATAAAACTGCAATGGTAGTAATTTGTATTTGGACAGAATATTGTAACTGGCTGTATCGTAATCTTATCGTTATTTTATATCAGAAACTCAATTCCTCAACTGGGTCATGATAAAGCTAGAGAGGCCTTAAGTCGAAAGGTAATAAAATGCACTTATCATTATAGGCAGTTTATGTCATATTTTAATGGACCGATAATGTAAAGAATGGACCGAAATGAAAAAAAATGCTTTTGTAACTCAAATAAGCTACGGACAAGTAAGTGGTTATTAATGTGTATGAATAACATTTAATAGAGTTGGCATATATAACGGTGCACGAGAAACAATGAAAATGTTGAAATTAAAGTGTTTCCAAATCAATCACACGTACATGAGTACCAGTGATCCTTGTTCACCTCATTATGCACAACAATGCGTCTTGTAAAGACACGAACCGATGAATGAAAGTGGAGAAAAATAAATGGGTGGTGCCACCTTACGGCTATAGTACTGCTGTTACTGCTGATCCTTTTGGATTAAATGGGTGAGGACAAAAACTCTTGGTAGCGCCCTCTTGTTGCTCTTGTGCCTTCAGGTTTTTATCATCTTATGTGCAAGGTATGCTCAGTCAGTCGAATATATTCTGTGTCTGTTGAAAGCTTTGTTTCGATAATGCACATTACCATGGAGATCATTTCAAGAGTGAAGTAAGCACATTGCACAGTAATAAGACCTAACGTCAGAACTTTTTGATCTTATGTCCAACCGGGACAATTCAGGTATCAGGGACGGTTTTTTACCTTCCTAATAGTTGCCAGCCGCATCAAAGAACCCCGCTGCGGGGTTATCGATTGTTGGAGATGCGTGTAATTTATGGTTGTCATTTCTACCAGGTCTCACACAGAAATGCCAGGTTTCATTAAGCCTATACGATTATTTGGGTTTTTCCGCCATGCAGCAGATCATAAGAACAAAATGACGACGCGCTAAAACACTGAGAAAGTGAAGTCTACCTAGCAGGTAATGCACTGGGAAAAACGGGCTTTTCATCGCAAGATACCTTGATGAAAGTAACACCTACATAAACACATATTTGCAGGCTAAACGCAATCGATTTTGTTCAGTTTGGCCTCCTATATGGGCGGCATGCTGTTTTATACTTCGACGCAGCCATTAACATTTTTACTATTATATGCGTAACGGGTTTACTTTCTTATTTATGTTTGTGGAAAGTAAGCACTCAATTTTAACATTATTTACAGCCGCGACAATTTCATGAAATAATTCGGTGCAACAAATATCCCCAGCTTCAATCAACTATTCTAAAACCGATGATAAATAATAATGCTTTCTGTTTTAATTTGGTCACAGGTTTTGAATGTCGTATGTCCACACAGTATAAAGGGGATTCACGGTGTTTATTTTTATTTATTTATTTATTTATTTATGTATTTATTTATTTATAATTATTATTATTATTATTATTATTATTATTATTATTATTATTATTGTTATTGTTATTATTATTGTTATTGTTATTGTTGTTGTTGTTGTTATTGTTATTGTTATTGTTATTGTTATTATTATTATTATTATTATTATTATTATTATTATTATTATTATTATTATTATTATGATGATTATTATTTTATTATTATTATTATTATTATTATTATTATTATTATTATTATTATTATTATTATTATTTGAGTATATTTTTACAGAGTAACCCGTTCAGCTGAGATGTTCTCTTACGGGGCCCTGTATTATATACAACTATATACATTTAAATAAGGTTAAAAGTAGCAGTAAAAACAAACATTGAAAAGTACAAAGTAGCATTTGAGCATCAGTAAAAAACAAGTAAATAAAATGTACAAAGAGGCATTAAAACATTACTCGCTATAATAGTGCTTCTGGTATTCCAACTTAAAATCGTAAACACTTGGACACTGTTTCAAGTAAATAGACACACTATTGCATATCGGTGCACCATCGTACAACAAACTTTGCTTAAACAGCTCTTTGTATGGGCGTGGGAACATAACATTTAAAGGATTAGATTGTCTTGTTACTTTACAATTCAGATCATGTAAAAGGTAAAATTGATCACATAATTAATTTGGAGCCAAACCATTAACACATGTATACATGAACGTCGCCGAATGGAATCTTCGTCTTTGTTTTAAATGTTGCCACTTTAAACTTTTATGATCCGAGCCGTTGCATTTTGTAACCTTTGAGCCGTTTTGGTTCTAACCTTACTAGCACTCCAAACAGTGTCTGCGTACTCTATCGAGGGTAAGATAGCTGTTTTGAGAAAAGTTTCTAAAGGACTTTTCGGTAGAATTTTGCTTAGACGTCGAAGAACAATTAATATGGCCATAATTTTCCCATGTAATTTATCCAAATGTGTCTTCCATGAGCAATTTTCTTCCAAATAAACGTCCTAGTATTTCGTTTCAGAAACCTGATTTAGTGTTTCACCATTTATATGAACATTTAAGGTATCATTTACTGGCCTGTGATATGCCCATACGTGAACCAGAAGGGGATAATGACTGTGGTACGATTTGCAAAAGAGTTTTCTCTCCTCTGTTGATTTTCCCTAAACGTTTGCCTTTTGCTGTTGGTTAGTGGGTTG